>VIEB01000103.1:43081-127834 GCA_006547085.1 Malus baccata
TATATATATATTTTTTTTTTTTTTTTTTTGAATGCCTGGAAGGGACAAAAAAAGGGTTCAAGAGTCATTTCATTTCAAACAATTATAAAGTTCAGAATCATTTTTTTTTGGGTGAACTTTAACATAATCTATGTTTTTTTAAGAGACGATATTTCCCAATAGTATATTTGAGCTTTGAGCATCAAAGTATTACTATTTTTTGTGGATCTACAGTCTACATTACAATTGTTAATGTAGTGGGAAGCATCTCTTATCCTAGTGCAATATGTCGGGTGTTATGACAATTGCTTTAGGGATTCTTTTTCTTCAAACATAATTTGGGAAATGCCCCTTTAAGTCCTATCGAATCATTGCATGAGTTTAGCTTTAGGAAAAACTATGGTTTCGCTTGCGCTTAGCAGGAGCCTTGATTCATCTTAAACATGTGAGACTCACCCTTTGTACGGAAATTGAGTTAACGTGGCTTCTCAAAAAAAGGAGTTCCTCGTCAAAATACTTTTTTACAAGGTTTACAAAACTTCATAAAAACCGTTAACATTATAAATTACTTTGTAAAGAACAAAAAATCAATTAAAAACAAGGTTGTTTATTCTATCAACTGTAGCAAGTAGATTGATGGTTCATTATGCTTTTATAAAATCCGTTCATTTGTTTTTACATAGTTCGATCACCAAAAGTGATCTCATTTGTTAACTTTTTTGCAAAGATGATCTTTACAAAATTATTTATAACATTAACTCTTCTAACATAAGCATGAAGTTCGGTTAGTTGGTGATGAAGCGTATTGAGAAGGAGTTCCTCCTCTCATTTTTAAGTAACCAAACATTGTTCTCCGAAAAATATTTTTTAGGTGTTCTGCTTTTGTAATATTATTAAATTGGAAAAATTGAAAAAAGAGCTACGGGGGCTGGCCATGTTGTAATATAGGTTCCCAGTAATCTGGGTACCCAAATTATAATCCATTTATGAATACAAATTCTTTTTCATTTTAATTCTTTCTAAATTTTCATCTGTTTTGGGTCTTTGAGACTGCTGGCTGCTATGTTGTTGCTCTGCTCCTTCAACGCTCTGGAGGGAAGAGCCAAAAGCTGCGTAAATTCAAACATGAGTACAAAGCTGCCAAAAAGGTAAACAGTTAAATTATTACAAAGACTTATTTTTTTATGCACCCTCTAGAACTCGTATTTTAATCTCCTTTTGCTCTCTGTAATTAAAAAATTATCACTTTACTATTTGAAACTCAAAATTCACTCCATTTTGCCCCTTGGAACTCGATTTGATTCCATTTTGCCCCCTGAAACTCGAAAGTTGTCTTTATTAAACTCAAAATTCGCTCATATTGCCTTAGATCTATTAGTTTCTTATGTGGTTTGATTTGGTTGCGCTAGGCTAACTAATTTCTTTTTTAATTTTTTTATCTCTTCAATTTCTTTTAAACTTAATATTATCTAATTGTTGAAAGTTAACGCAAAATGGAGATTTATAATGAATTTTTTTGCACATGTGCATAGTGTTATTGTTCCACATATGTTTTAGGAGGCGAACTATAAGTTTCAGGGAGAAAAGAGAGTCCACAAGTCAAAATTAAACGAATTTTGAGTTTAAGGTAGCAAACTGGTGACTTTTGAGTTACAGGGGCAAAGTGAGATCAAAATAAAGTTCCTGAGGGTGTAACTAAAAATAAGCCTAGTAAAAATAATTGGATTAAAATGAAATGGAATCCTCTTTATGAAATAGAATGAATTCTTAACAACAAGTAGATCTACGCCAAGGGAATTAGTAATGTGTGAGGAGAAATTGGTACAAGAGGCTTTGGATACATTTCTTGATAATGGAATCGGCAAACCAATGAGGGACGGTCATAATAAGGTTTGCAAATCGTTTTCAGATGTAATGGAAGGAAAAGAGGGAAGGTTTCATGAGACTTTACTTGGCAAACAGGTTGATTTTTCGGGACGTTCTGTGATTGTCGTAGGTCCCTCACTTTCATTACATCGATGTGGATTGCCTCACGAAATAGCAATAGAGCTTTTCCAAACATTTGTAATTAAATAAATGAAATGGAATCCTCTTTTTGAAATATAAAGGATGGAAATATAAATTTTCAATGCTTCCGTTATGTTTCATTCATTAACTTACCGACTATACAAATATACACTAGATTGTAATCAAAATTATAGAAAATCCAAATAAAAAATAAGCCATAATTAGAAAAAAAAGTTGAAACCTAAAATTATCTTACGAATTTGAAGCATGCATCGGATGATAGATGATATGTACTTCGTGCTGATTTGTTGGACTACAACTGTTTGAGCTGTGCTGCTGCTCTCTGCTGTGTTTCTGCCCAAAATGAAGCAACAATTTTGACCAATTAGCTAGAAAATTTATTGCAGCTGGTGTAGACTATTGGGCGTTGGATAATGTTGGGATGAACTTGGATCTTAGTTCTCCAGTTTGATAGTGATCGTCACGGGCATAGATAGTACCAAACCAATAGGTTTCACCTTTATTTGAAGGATAATACTAAGAAGACCAAACGTTGACTCGGCTGCGGTGGCGTTTTTCCAGAAGGATTACGACACCGTTGAGAATTCTGAGATTGGGACGCCGAGAGCATAAGCCACCTGTGATCCCACTGACCGAGAGAATTAGTCAGATGAGGATTCTGATTGTCATCGCTTTGAATGCTGTGCATGAACTAAAGGGAACAAAGCAGCTCAACTAGGGTTTTCTAGAAGCAACCATTTATTGGTTTTCAAATTTCATAATTTTTTTTTAAAGACAAAATCGTTGTTCTTTGGCATTAGTTTGATCTTAAAGAGAAATAACACAATACTACACGTTGTTGCTCTCTATGTTTGTGTTTGACAATTAATTTACTTAATTATTTGTTCTGCGGTAGGAGATTAGAGATGTGAGTTTTCGTTTTTGCTTATTTAATTGGGCTAGACTTTTATATATCTATTTTCCCTCAATATATTTGGGTTATTTTGCCTTGCTATGTGTTAGCCTGTAACCTTCTTTCGGATTAATTAAATTTACTTTTCAGACCAAAAAAAAAAAGAAAAGAAAAAAGAATGAAACTCACAAAATAGGTGTGTGAATATAAAATTTTTAAAATGAAGAAAATATATGACAAAGAGAGACGTTTGAGAGAAATGTGAGAGAAAATGTGAGTTAATTTTACATGTGGACGAGGTTTGAAAAAAAAAAAAAAGAGTAAAATTTAATATGTGTGAAATTACATTGCCTCTCATGATTTTATTTTATGATAGAATACCAAATTATTTTTTTACCCTCTTTTGGTTTAACCAGAACGCAGAAACACATAACAGCCGTTGTAATCTTTAACTGGCAATGAATACACGGCGATTTGGGATTAAAACTTGATTTAGTCAATGCCCATATCTGATTGATTACCAACACCAAAGTTAAGGTGAGCTGAAACCATACAAAAGATATTGATTGTAAACTACAGATACCATACAAATTCTCAGGCAGATCATCTGGCCAACAATGCAACACGATCCTTCTGTACAGCCTGTGTTAAGTTGATGTCGAAGAGCTCGCATCGTATAGGCATCTCCATCTCGTAGAAGGGATTCTTCAAGACGTAATCCGTGTACAACTCATAGATATGTTTCAAGAGACCTTCCATGTGCTGTGTCCCAGGCTCAGACACAACAAAGAACTTTGTCCCTGCAAATAGTGAAAATATATATCATCACTTTCACAATCCAAGATATTCTTCAAAATTTCCAGAAAAATGTTCTCTTCCCAGGATAAATTAAACAGCCACAGGAATGAAAAGAATGTCATTGAAACCAACATCCTGCTCGATAAGAATGTCTCAATTCAAAAGGCATGAAAAGGCCAAGCCTAATGTAACAGAGGCTCAATTACTCCAAAATCCGAAACAATAAAACTTGTCAACACTCAAACAACCAGTAACTTCCGGCTGAACAAATTCCAAACGAGGCAGATGGATCCGAGTCAATATCCAGGATCAACTCACTCAATCCCAATATTTAGCAGTCACCTCACTTGCGAAACACTCGTTGTGCACCCATCTTCCAAATTACAGAACCACAAGATATAAGTTGCTTAAATCTTACACTTGGCTTACAAGAACACTGCCATTAGCTGTGTCAGACATTGAACAAATCAACTTGCTCGATGACAATATTTAGCATTCACCTCAGTTATGAATCTATTCCTCCGCTCCCCGAAATAATCGTCATCCGCTAGATTCTAACCTAAATTGGTTCTAAACTACTGCAATACAACAACAACAACAAAGCTTTTTACCACT
The DNA here is from genome assembly GCA_006547085.1 of Malus baccata. Classification (NCBI taxonomy): domain Eukaryota; kingdom Viridiplantae; phylum Streptophyta; class Magnoliopsida; order Rosales; family Rosaceae; genus Malus; species Malus baccata. The sequence continues at coordinate 47,394 of VIEB01000103.1, forward strand.
AAATGGGGTCGGCTATATGAATCCTAAAATGCCATTGCGCTTGATTCTGTGTCATGTCCTCAGTCTAAAATACTGCAATGCACAACAGAATTCAGAAATAGGACTAGCAACAGATAGATGGCCAATTTATTCCGCGATATAAAATCTTCTCAACTTCAGCTCACCCAATTCAAAGGCTCACTAACTTTACCTTCTACATTCTACACAAAACTTACAATCTGCAAATTTGAAATCAATTAAATTTAAGTGAGACTTCAATATTTCAATTGCAAATTAGTCCTAAACACATTAAATTACAGTACAAATTCTAGAAAAAGAGAAAAAGGTCAAAGACTTTGAAATGTACCAGTAAGTGATTGGAAGCAATTAAGATCGAAGGTGTCAGCTTGAAGGAGTTCGATTCCGAAACAGCCCGATACCGGCGACAGCTGCTGAGAAATGGCGTGCATCGAGTGCCACAAGCTCGCAACCCTCAAGGTATCGTTAGTGTCCATCCTTCCGGCCGACCCGTAATCCTAATTTTGTTTCCGAAAGAAGAATCGAAATTCGTTAACTTTCATGTTTGGTTGCTGAGAAAACAGAGGAAAATAAATGGGAAAATTGAAATCTCTAGGGTTTTGTTACCTTGTAGTAGATCAAGCCGCCAGATTTGTTGATGATGTAGAGACTGTAAATTGCTGCCATTTCCAAGGGCTATTTCGGAATCCAAGAAAAACACCTTCAGTCCAGATTCAGGAGTATAGGAGAGAAGACTTGTGATCCAGTTACCGTAACCTAGAAGTTGGGTCCGACCCGAACCCGTGTCCGGATCCGAACCCTTATTTGTCTGTGTAAATGCAGCAACGTGTCTGCTTTTCATTGGATGACATGGCATACTACCAACAACCAACTACCGAGTTCGTAGCTTCCGAGTTCCGAGTTTGTGACTGGGAGCTGTCCACGCCTCCTCCACTGAGTCGACTTCCAAACTCGTCCCATCGCCGAAAGCTTTAAAGAATCCGTCACGTTCATGTCGGCACACACACTTTCTCTCTCCTAATCTCATCTCTCTCTCTAAAAATCATCGACAATGGGTGTGAAGCTAAACTCCGAGCCATCGATCGAGATCAGCGGCTTAAAATTCAACTACCCAGAAATCAATGGCCACCCGCCGCCTGGCTCCAAGCCGCTGATCGAGGACTTCAGTCTCACACTCAACGCCGGCGACCGATGCCTCCTCGTGGGATCCAACGGCGCGGGGAAAACCACGATCTTGAAGATCCTGGGCGGCAAGCACATGGTCGAGCCCCACATGGTTCGCGTGCTCGGAAGGTCGGCGTTTCACGACACCACCTTGACCGGCTCCGGTGACCTCTCGTATCTCGGCGGAGAGTGGCGGCGAGATGTAGCGTTCGCCGGGTTTGATGTCCCGATTCAAATGGACGTTTCGGCCGATAAGTTTATCAATGGGGTGGCGGGGATCGATCCACAAAGGAGATCAGAGCTGATAAAGGTTTTGAATATTGATCTTTCATGGCGGTTGCACAAGGTGTCCGATGGTCAGAGAAGACGAGTGCAAATCTGTATGGGTCTGCTCAAGCCATACAAGGTAGTCAATGTCCATTTTTCACAGTTTTGATGGTGCATTTTTTTTTCGCATGCCAAGTGTTTGGTGATTTGTTTCTGAATCCAAATAGGTTCTTCTGCTAGACGAGATAACGGTGGACCTCGATGTCCTAGCAAGAGCTGACCTTCTCAAGTTCTTGAAGAAGGAATGCGAAGAGCGAGGTGCCACGATCATTTACGCCACGCACATATTTGACGGGTTGGAAGATTGGCCCTCGCATATTGCTTATGTTGCGAATGGGAAGTTGCAGCTAGCAATGCCAATGGAGAAAGTTAGGGAGATCTCCAAGTTGTCACTAATGGTGAGTCAAATTTTTTTTTTTTGTAATCGTATGATTGGATTTGGGTTTGGTTTGCAGAGGACAGTCAAGAGTTGGCTGAGGAATGAGCGCGAGGACGAGAGGAAGAGAAGGAAGGAGAGAAAGGTGAAGGGTCTTCCGGAGTTTGAGCAACCAAATGAGGGAAGCAATGATGTTCGCTCAGTGAACAATGGTTGGGCAGCTGGACGCCTGAATTCCACCATTGCCGGAGAAGAGAACTTTATCTTCAGCTCAAACAGAGTTCTCAGGCAATAACAGATGCTTAGTGACACAAAACCATTGTGAGTTGAATACCAGAGTGCGCAATAAACGAGACTAACAAAATAATAGTATTATTAAATAAACGAGAATGTCAAAACGACTACAAAACTCCTAGAGACTATATTGTGAATGACTTGTTTATTCTACGAGTTACAAAACATCATATATATAGAGAATTAACCTAACCCCAATAAGCAAGAAAACGAAACCCTAACCCTAATACTAACGGGCTAAGCCTAAATTTAAATAACAAAATAATCCTAAATTCCAACACCCCCCGTCAAACTCATGGCGGTACATGTCATGAGTTTGCCAACAAGCAGATGCGGATGTAAGCTTCGTTAGGCGGAGAAGACAAGACAAGCTCCGTTAGGCGGACACGACAAGGCAAGCGATTCAAACTAGCAAACGAACAATCCAAGCGAGCAGGCGAGCTAGCGAACAAGCAATTCCAGCAATCAACAAATTATGGCAACCAAATGTTGGGAGTATGGACTCTGTCACTAAACGAACTAGATTCCTATATCCTAACTGCAGAAATGAACGAATAAAAAACAAAACTTATCACTTTCTTCGGTTCACATTAGCAAACTGGGTGCCAAACAAGTGCAGACCAACATTCTGAACTCAAACTCCGAGGTGTGGTTGTAGGCTTTTCAAGCGAGGAAGCAAAAGACAGTGGCGGGGTGGAGTGTTGGTTCAGCAAATCTGGTCAGGATGGCTTAGTCGGCATAACGGCAGATGTGCAGCAGCAGGTCAGGGAACGAATCATCTGGAGGCAGGGATGGCAGCAGCAGTGCGAGACAGAGGTATAACAGTGGTGTGGTGGATCGGTTAGATCGGCGGGTCGAGTTGGGGTTGCAGGCAGCAATCTAGTGCGGGTCGAAGGCAGTGCGTAGGTGGTGACCTGATGCGGGCAGCTGTGAGTGGCGCGGGTCTGATACAGGTGCAATATGGGTTGGTGGGTTCATCTTTGCGGAGGGAACATGAACAAACACAGCGGTGGGCGACAGCAAGGGTAGCGGCTAGTGGCTCGACGCGACTCCGGCTTCAAACTTTAATAGATTTTTTTTTTGTAAAGACAACGAAAGGGTAACTCGAACCAGAAAATGAAAAAAGTTTCACGGATCAAAACTGGACAAAAACATAGGCAAATTGATACGAACAAACAGAAGCAGATTAGTTCCGAAAGAATCAAACCTGCTCTGATACTAAGTTGAATATCAGAGTGCGCAACGAACGAGACTAACAAAATAATAGTATTATTAAATAAATGAGAATGCCGAAACGGCTACAAAACTCCAAGAGGCTACATTGTGAATGACTTGTTTATTATACGTCTTGATGCACAAAATCAGTGAGGACTTTGGTACAACAGAAATTGTTAAGTTTGTGACCTTCGCTAGATTGCTTCTGTCACTAGTGTGGATAAGTATGCAAATGGATAGAGACAGGGAAGCAAACACAAGATGTACGTGGTTCACCCAGATTGGTTATGTCCACAGAGTAAAGGAGTTCTCATTAATTGTGAAGGGTTTACACAAGTACATAGGTTCAAGCTTTCCTTTAGTGAGTACTAGTGAATGATTTAGTACAAATGACATTAGGAAATATTGTGGGAGAATGATCTCCTTTTATAAAAGAGAGTTTCTAGCTTTGTTCTAACATTGACATGTGTCGTATTGTGATTAGCTTCTGATGTTGACACGTGTCGCGCTATGATTAGCTTTTGATGTCGACACGTGTTGCACTGTGATTGGCCTCCTGATTGGAGGGAAACTCTTCTGGGTCCTTGACGGTATAACATTGACCGGTGCTCAGTAGTTTCGGGATTGGTCAAGTATGTACAAACAATGCTCCCCTAAGTTCCCGAGTGAGGGAAACTCCTTGGTTGGGGACTTGCAAGATCCAAGCCGCTGAGTAATCACGAAACTTCTAAGTACCGAAGTGTGGTATCGTTTTCACTTGCCTTATCTGTCTCATAGGTAGATATGACATCTTCTCTGGAAGTACTTTTCCTCCATCCAGGGGTGGTATCTTTAATCGGTGGAGATGCACAAGGTAATGTATCAATTTCACTTGAAGCTTACTTGTAGTTTCAGGCTTGGTCAAACGCAATACAAACCATGTAGTAGGAGTCCCCCAAGTCGTCGAGCTAGGAGATTTGCCGAAAGAGGTGACAGACAAGGTAAGCCATTAGAGTTCCAAGCAATCAGTCCCAGATCAGAAGTTTGATTTTGAGTTCCTGCTGATTGTTCTCATTCTCTCTATCTTGCAGGCAGCAATAAGGATAAAGAGAAGAAAAATGAGAAGAGATGATATGAGAGACTTTTGCTTTTGAAGAAGTAACTTTCCACAGGCTTATTCTTGAACTGGGCTGGAGGGTTTTCTGGTTTCCTCAAGAGTATAAGGCCGACTCAAGAATTTGAGGGTCAAAACAAGTCTATCAAATCAAGAGTGCATTCGACGTGTGATGATATGGGATACTTTTGCTGTTGACAAAGTAATAGATGAATCGGGACGTGTTCTGTTGCGCTTGTCTCCACATGCTTCCTTGTATCCTTCTCACTTGCCCTATATGTTCCTCAGGCAGATGTGGTATCTTTTCTGGAAGTACAAGATGTTGAAGATGAGTACTCGAGAGCAATGCCAGGTAAATAATTAGGCAAGGGGTTCCATGCAGTCAGTTCTTGACTGGAAGATTGATTCCAAATGCTGATTGATTGCTCTCTTTCTCCTTGTCTTGCAGGTAAGAACAAGGGTAAAGGAAAATACAGGGAAAAAGCATGATATGAGATACTCCTGTTTTTAACCTTGATGATATGAGATACTCTTGCTCTGGTGTGGCTTATTTGCAGAGGTATTATCGGGGGGAGAGACTCTGTTGAGAGTGTTCTCTCGTATGTGAAGAAAAGTTAAGCTTTTTTTTTTTTAATTTGCAAGTTTGCCTGGTTGTGGAGGATGAAGGTCGACATATATAGGAATTGTCCCAGCAATGAGTAGTAATGATGTTCTTTTACCCTTCTCGATCATAGCAATGTAGTGGGAACTGCAAGATTCACGTGTTTTAATTTTGTCAGAGCACGTTGAAAAAGTGGTATGTGGTATCTGGAAAGCTGATGTTGCGTGTGAAGATTGCAGATAAGCTTTATCCAAGGAAATCTGGCTCTCAAAGTTCAGAGAGCGGTGCTTCTTCAATTTTCGAACAAGCAATCTTGTCGAGGATAAGGCTCTCGAGATTCGGAGAACGGTGCCTCTTTGATTTTTGAGAAAGCAATCCTGTTGGGAGTCTCGGAGAGTGGTGCCTCTTCGATTTTTGAGAAAGCAATCCTGTTGGGAGTGTTTTCTCGAATGTATGTAAAGGTTGGGCATTTTTGCCAGTCTGCCTTGTCACGGAGCACGGAGGTTGACACATATAGGGACTTTCCAGTTATCAAGTAGTGGTGCTGTTCCTTTACCCTTGTGGGTAATAATAGGGTAGCTGGACCTTCAAAATTTATGTGTCTAAACTTTGTCAGAGATCTTTGGCAAAGTTATCTGTGGTACTTGAGGAGCTGATGTTGAGTGTGGAGATTGTCGACAGATTTTTACTCAGGAAAATCTGTTTCTCGAAGTCCGGAGAGTGGTGCTTTTTCGATTTTTGAACCAACTGCCCTGTTGCCCTTTCTTTCATAGGGGCACCAATTATGCGCAAGAAGTACGTTTAGAGAGTTATTGCTTGTAGGAATATTCCCCTTATTTTTATACTTCAGAGATTTATTAGACCTCATTTCTCCTTCATCATTTCTGAAAATGTCTGGCCCATCCAACCGTTGTTTTGACTTGAACTTTGGTGAAGAAGTAGCCATGCCTCCTCAAGACAACATATGGCGCTCATCTTTCTTATCCCCTATTGGTCCTCTTACCATTGGAGACTCTGTGATGAAGAATGATATGACTGCTGCGGTGGTAGCTAGGAATCTTCTCACTCCCAAAGATAACAGACTACTTTCCAAACGGTCTGGTGAGTTGGCTGTTAAGGATTCTCTGGCTCTCAGTGTTCAGTGTGCAGGTTTTATGTCTAATATGGCCCAACGCCTATTTGCTTAAACCCGTCAAGTTGAATCATTGACGGCTGAAGTGATAAGTCTCAAACAGGAGATTAGAGGGCTCAAGCATGAGAATAAACAGTTGTACAAGCTCGCACATGACTATGCTACAAACATGAAGATGAAGCTTAACCAGTTGCAGGAATATGATTGTCAGATTTTACTTAATCATCAAATGTTTGTGGGTTTGTTCCAAAGGCATTTATTGTCTTCGTCTTTTGGGGCTGTATCGCTTAATTAAGCTCCAAATGATCAACCTTCGGTGCCTCCTCATTCTGGGGTTCTGCCTAGTACTGAGGCTCCGAATGAACATCCTCCGATGCCTCATCTTTCTGGGGCTCTGCCGACTGTTGAGACTTCTCCTGAGCAACTTTTGTGAATGCTCCATCTTGTTTATTTATTTTGATTCATGTATATGTACATATTTGTAACTTATCGAAGATATCAATAAATAAGCTTTGCTTCATTTCAACGTATTGTGTTAAATATACCAAGGCCTCATTCACTAAGTTCTTTGAATTTTTTTCTTTTGTTGAAGCTTGTATGTCGAAACTTCGTGAGTGAAGCATGTAGGTTGAGGTAGTGCTCCCTTAATTTCCTGAGTGAGGAAAACTTCTCGGTTGGAGACTTGAAAGATTCAAGTCACTGAGTGGTCGTGAAACTTCCAAGTACCGAGGTGTAGTAGCATATGGTAGGAGTCCCCCAAGTCTCCGATCGAGGGAGTTGACGAATGAGGTGTCTAGCTAGTAGCCAAGTTTCCAAAGTAACAAAACTTCACCATTTTTCTTTCTAAGTGGTAGACCAAAACTTCTATTTCATGTACATTTGTTATGAAAATTGTTAGGCCCAAAGAAAGGGAGGTCTAGGCTCTCTTTTTTTTTTCTTTTTTTTTTTCGAATTTTGGAATTTTTTCTTTTTTTTTTCAAATTTTCGAAAAAGCTTTGGTGTTAAAGCTTTGTAGGTGAAGCTTTTGGAGCTGAAGTTTTTGTAGGTGAAGCTTTGGAGTTGAAACTTTGTAGGTGAAGCTTTGATGTTGAAGCTTTGTAGGTGAAGCTTTGGTGTTAAAGCTTTGCAGGTGAAGCTTTTGTATGTGAAGCTTTGGTGTTGAAGCTTTTGTAGGTGAATCTTTGGAGTTGAAGCTTTGTAGGTGAAGCTTTGAGGAGCTTTTGTTGTGAAGCTTTGTTGGGTACCATGAATTGATTTTGCTTCACACTATCTTGATCAAGATAGTGTGAAGCTTTTGAGAATTTGTAGTTGCCCTTCATTTGTTGAAGCTTTTGTTGGTGAAGCTTTTGTGGTGAAGCTTTGTTAGGTACCATGAATTGATTTTGCTTCACATCAAGATAGTGTGAAGCTTTTGAAAATTTGTAGTTGCCCTCCATTTTGTTGAAGCTTTTGTTGGTGAAGCTTTTGTGGTGAAGCTTTGTTGGGTACCATGAATTGATTTTGCTTCACATTATCTTGATCAAGATAGTGTGAAGCTTTTGAGAATTTGTAGTTGCCCTTCATTTGTTGAAGCTTTTGTTGGTGAAGCTTTTGTGGTGAAACTTTGTTAGGTACCATGAATTGATTTTGCTTCACACTAAGCTAGTGTGAAGCTTTTGAGAATTTGTAGTTGCCCTTCATTTGTTGAAGCTTTTGTTGGTGAAGCTTTTGTGGTGAAACTTTGTTAGGTACCATGAATTGATTTTGCTTCACACTAAGCTAGTGTGAAGCTTTTGAGAATTTGTAGTTGTTCTCCATTGATGAAGCTTTGTTGAATTTCCCAATTTCTTTTTTTTTTTTTTTTTGGAAACTAGAAATTTGAAAATGTGGGAGAGACAACATATACAAATTTTGCTTCCACGTTGAGCAAGAGATTGTGATGCAAGCCACACCTTGTAGGAGTCGAAGGTTTGGATGAACCATATAAATTGAATTTGCTTCGAACAGTCTTGATCAAGAGTGTATGAAGCTTTCTACGAGGTGTAGTGTTTGCATTGTTACAGAGGACAAATGTTTGAAGCAGATGCAAGAGGGCTGAAGAGCTTGATCTTCATATACCATGCACTGAAGTCGTTGTTGGCTTGCAATAAGACTTTGTTGGTGACTATAACTCTTGTTAGGCATAAGTGCTCCCCTAGTTGAGTTGTAAAGTTTGATGGGTTTTTTATTATTTGTGAATGCTAGGAGTTCACATGTACAAGTTGTACCACTCGTCTTCTGGTTGGTGGAATGAATGGTGAGTTGCTTTCCATCACTTGGTTGGTGGTACGAATGTGAGTTCCTTCATCACCTTTCATCACATTTCATCACCTGGTTGGTGGCACGAAGATGAGTTCCTTTTTCACCTGGTTGGTGGCATGAGTGGCAAATTACCAAATGATATTAGAGTACAGGTTGTACATTTCATCACTTGGTTGGTGGCATGAAGGAGAGTACGGGTTGTACATTTCATCACCTGGTTGGTGGCACGAAGATGAGTTCCTTTTTCACCTGGTTAGTGGCATGAGTGGTAAGTTACCAAATGATATTAGAGTATGGGTTGTACATTTCATCACCTGGTTGGTGGCATGAAGAAGAGTACGGGTTGTACATTTTATCACCTGGTTGGTGGTATGAAGATGAGTTCATTCTTCACTTGGTTGGTGGCATGAGTGGTAAGTTGCCAAATGATATTAGAGTACGGGTTGTACATTTCATCACCTGGTTGGTGGCATGAAGGAGAGTACGGGTTGTACATTTCATCACCTGGTTGGTAGCATGAAGATGAGTTCCTTCTTCACATTTCATCACCTGGTTGGTGAGAATAAGGGCAATGTGTCGAGGCACATTATAGCAAGTGTCGAATAACACAAAGTATGTTGAACCCTTTCGAAGCACAGTTGGCTTATGTATGGATGTGTTGGAATGTATGATATTTATGTATGAATGTGTTGGAATGTATGATGTTTATGTATGAATGTGTTGGAATGTGTGATGTTTATGTTGATTAACATGAGTGATGCTTATGAATGTTTTACTATGCATGAAGGGATCCATGTTTTCGATATGTGAACCATGTTAGTTGTAACATTTAGTATCACATACTTTGTGTCAAAGTACGCATGTTGAAGCTCTGAGTTGGAGTATAGGGGTATGTCAGTGTAGACCAAGTGTTCCAGTGCTGGGAATGTAAAAGACTCAAAAGAACTTGTCTGAATTCCCTCTTTTTTAAATATTTGCCGAATGGCTTGTATGACAAAAGATCTCAAGTGGTTGAGGGTCAAAACATTTGTAATGTGTATGCTTTCTTATAATAGCATTTCCTTCAGTACCTAGTCCTCCACTTTGAAAGAGTGAGGCTTGGCCCCATAGTCATAATAGTCGACGGTACGTTTACCTCTGGTTGTCTTGATACGAAATTTTATCCTTCTTGTTGTAATAGGCTTGTTGAGAGTAAAAATCCTTCCTCTTACCAAGAGACAAATACGTTTGGTGACTTAGCGAGTAGCTAAATGAGGCAGGAGATGATGCAATGGGTGTCTGAATGGTCAAGATCTTCTCACTTGGTAGAACTTGACTTCTATTTCCCACTTGTTGATAGGGGTTAACCATATGGGGGTTCCCTTGGTATGTCCTTGCTTCGGCGGAGGCGTGGTTGTAAGTCTGTGCCATCACCTCAGAGTAAGTCTTCCAAGTGTTGGCATTAATCATGTACTTGAAGAAACAATCACGTAGGCCTTCCATGAAGGCTTTGAGGGCGGTCTTGTCATTTGCCTCAGCGTAGCGAGAATACTTATGGCTGAAGCGACCGGCATACTCTCGTAGTGACTCGTCCGGCTTCTGGAAAATAGTGTACAAGTCATCTATAGAATGTAAGCGATCGGTCAGTTTAGAGCTCCGCCAGAGAGGGTGGAAGGGAAGAGAAGACATCGCTCTTCGTCGGTGTGCATCTGATATGCCATGGTGGATTCAAAGAGGTTAAGGTGTTCAATCGGGTACTCCCTTCCAATATAGAGTTGCAAACCAAGCTTTTATTTTGTCTTCGATTGAAGGGGGTGTCGAGGATCCTCCTTGTGAGAAGGCCAGGCCTGGGTTAGTTCCAGTCAGGTATCTCAGCCTGACGTTCGGCCTTCAACTTGTTTACTTCCTCAATGAGCTATAGGACAAGGGGGTCCTGAGTGAAGTCATGTACCACTGGAATTTTCTTCTGTAAGTCTCCATCGTTTCTCGGAAGTAGGAAAGTTTGAGCAAGAGCGTGTGATTTTTCCTTAGACTCGTCGTACTGACTTCTAGGGCGAGTCTGTCGGAATACCTCCGAGTCCCTTGTACCTTCATGTTCCTCTGGGACTTGTCGTTCCTTCCTTAGATGGGCAGTTGGCTTGGGTCGTGAGAGGGGACCGAGTCTTTCAGAAACCCTTGGGTAATTGATATTCGAGCTTATGTTGAGGGGATTCTCTCGACGTTGCTTTAGGAAGTCTCGGCAGTCATGATAAACGACTTTTGATCCTTCCAACCCTTCTGCAATGAGGTGTTTTCCTCCACTTCTCCTGCTTCGGGTCGAAGCAACTGGGTTGAGAGAAGTCTTATATTGATCAATGTTTCGATGATTAACTCACTCCTCATCAGGGATACCCATGTCGAAGGAAGGTGACCCTCTGTGTTGAAGGGCACCCAGATGATGGTTGATGTCCACCGGGGCAACAAGCTCGTGTGTTTGAGTACGCCTAGTTTCGTGGAACGTCTCGAAGAGTTTCTCATATTGTTCTTGGAGGATCTCATTCTTTATTACTATCTTGTTGTTCTGAGCCTCCAACTCATCGACTTTAGCTTGAAGAGCGAGCTTCTTTCCTTCCTTCTTTCGTTGCTTCGCACTAGGTGCAATAGGGGTGTCATTCTGTGTGTCGTGGCTTCATTCGCTCCCCATTTTGGAGGGGGATGCTTGGTCAAAAGAGAGTGTACGAATGGTGGAAACCAGCTTGACAAAGCTGAAGAGAGTGGGAATAAGTGTCGTTCCCACAGACGGTGCCAAATGTTGATGCACAAAATCAGTGAGGACTTTGGTACAACAGAAAATGTTAAGTTTGTGACCTTCGCTAGATTGCTTCGATCATTAGTATGGATATGTATGCAAATGGATGGAGACAGGGAAGCAAACATAAGATGTACGTGGTTCACCCAGATTGGCTACGTCCACGGAGTAGAGGAGTTCTCATTAATTGTGAAATGTTTACATAAGTACATAGGTTCAAGCTCTCCTTTAGTGAGTACTAGTGAATGATTTAGTACAAATGACATTAGAAAATATTGTGGGTGAATGATCTCCTTTTATAGAAGAGAGTTTCTAGCTTTATTCTAACATTGACATGTGTCGTATTGTGATTGGCTTCTGATGTTAACACGTGTTGCGCTATGATTGGCTTCTGATGTCGACACGTGTCGCACTGTGATTGGCCTTCTGGTTGGAGGGAAACTCTTCTGGGTCCTTGACGGTATAACGTTGACCGGTACTCAGTAGTTTCAGGATTGGTCAAGTATGGTACAAACATGGTTTATTTGCTATATTTATGGTTGAATGAAAACATGTAGAACCGATATGTTTATTGGTTTATTTGCTATATGTTAGCGAGACTGAATTTTGAATGTTCTTCCTTGCGTCCAATATTGTTATGAATATTGATTACAATATATCATATATTAATTGACCATTCGAAGACATATATATTGTGAAGATGTGCATTTGCTTGTCTAATGAATCGTATTCTTATCATAATACTAATTGGTATTTGCATTTTATATATGAATCAATTCATAATTATGATACTAATCTCGGTGCATGCTGACAAATTAATTATTGAGTTCTCTTTGTTTGACAAGCCAATTTCAAATATTATATCATATGTCCATTTGACATTATCACAGAATGTGCATACAGTTTCTTATATATATGCTTGTCCTCTTTTTGGATTAATTTGGCTATATTTATATTCTCGGTACAGTTCAGGCTTCAAGGAATGTACCTGTAATAGTTGATTGTAATTTTCATGTTAAACCTTTTGAATACAAGTTGGTTTCTGGAATAAAACAAAAGTGGTGGAACGGTTTGACAATTCAAACCGTATGTCATCAGGCATGCATATGTTTAATTATCTGAATATAAAACATAACGTTTGCCTAGATTGGCTACTGATTGGCGAAAGGACGTGATAGGTTGGAAATTACATCCTTTCTGCCAAGCCCAAAAAGGGAACGACCACGACTGTTCAAATCCGAACAAATGCATGAAAGGCTAAACAGATGCCATCTTTCCAAAAATGTTGAAAAGGCATGATGACTTATGGGTCTATTGTCAGACAGTAACTATATTAAGTTACAGAGATGTGGTTATGATTTGATCCTTTTCAGACTAACGAAAGTGATCAATGGTGTTTATGAATGGCATCAGTTTGCAGTTGGCAATCATGTCTTCATGCTAAAAACGTAAATGGTGTATCTTTTGCATTTAAAATGAAAATATACGTTAATTGGTATAACAACCAAACACATATATTGGATTACATGAATCGTACCATGAGTCATAACTAATTGAGAGGCTTTGCCATGTGTATGTGATTTCATGTGAAGTTTGAGTTTCGTGTTTGCAAGAAAATTTACTTCACACGAACAACTTGCATTTCTAATTGATAGAATAGATTCTCAAACCTGATCCATTGGAATTAACACATAATAATAAGGAATTAAGTTGAGACAATACATATATGGTTAAGAGTGGGTGGATGGCCCGTTTTTATGAATATCTGATATAGAACCATAGTGGGTTTGATCGTGGGTATGTATTGTGGCTGCATTATTGGGTTTAATGTAACACCATGCTTCTACGATTAATGTGCAATGTGGGATTGGTGCACTTGTGGTCCATTATGTTGTGGTCCCACATGAGATGGCATGTTGAATATAAATCTCACATCGATGAATTGAGAAAATAAAAAACAATATATAAGTGTATGGTTTCATTCTTAATAATATCGAGCTTTTTGTAATAAAGGGCAACACCTAACAATAGATTGATTAACGGTTATAATATATGTGCAATTAGGAGTGGGCCATTGACCCGTCTCTCTGAATATTTGATAAAACTGTAACACTTACTATAGTTGTGTGAGTTTAATACATATGAGGACCATCTATTTCCTAATATATTATTGATTATTCTCATTTTACTCTTTCACGAGGGGAGTTTTATTTTTGTAAAATTGAAATCAAACTCAAATTTTCAGCCTAATATGAAAGGACTCTAACTTTCTCTCCACCTTAGCTGGCTAGCTATTAATCAATTTAATCATTGAATTACTGCTTTTATTTCAAATGGTAGCTACAAGCCAAACTTGATGATATTATCATGATGTCAATCAATTTAATCATTCCATGTACTTAACCTTTCCATTTGCTTTGAGAACTATTAAATGTAATGAACTTTGGTTTTGCCTTTGTTCTCTTAATTTGTATATTGCCTTTGTTTCCTATATATTCTCTACAACTTATTGGAGTCTAAGTGAGAAATGACTAATTTCTTACGTTTAATCACATGGCAGCTCATTTAGAACAAAAAGGGTGTGCTTTACCACAAGGATATTTGTCTTGCAAAGTAATACTTTCCCATCCAAAAGTTTGGTATGTCCTGGAGTCCTCTCATGTTTTCAATTGCTCTAATTTATTATTACTTGGTCTTCTCTGAGTTATATTTTCCTCCAAATTGCTAGTGCTTAACATTACTAGTGAACAACAATTGATTCCTGAACATTTCTTCAACTATCAAGGGGGCGCTTAAGAGGGTTTGACATGTAGGTGTAGATATATGTGGTTTGGCATGTAGGTGTAGATTTTCAAACCTAGACCTCATGCAATCACAATCACATGGATCATTCCACATGATTCATTTACTAGAACACTAGGATTTTCTTTGTGTATGAGACAAACAGACAAAATAGTGTAGGTTGAAAAAATATGGATGCAAAGACCTAGAATATTACTTTGTGTTAATCACAAATCAAATGTCAAGTATATAATATATAATAATTTACACAGTTTATTTTCAAATGAAAAATTAAACAACAAATACAATATATCAAAGTATAATCACTTGCTTATAGAATCTCAAATCACTGACTTATTCGTTGAGGATAGAGGCTTGCAGAAGCAATCTCCTAAGATAGAAATTCGCCCCTACACCAGTGCAGTAGTTCAGTGGATATCTATCTTGCAGGATACAACTATCTAATCCAAGTTCTTGCACACGAACTTGGATTCTTGGCGAATTGGTTATGATGTTTCTCTGTGAAAATATGAAAAAATAGAAGTGATGGAATTGTTTTTTGTTTCTGATTGTACTGCCATATTTATAATGGCGTTTTTTTGAAACATACGTAACTGTTCATCCTTATCATTGTAAACAGACGTAATTGTTTTAATCAGTCTCATCCTTTCGAAAAAAACTGAATCAAAAATTCAAAAACGTAACTTGTGTATTTCTTCAATCCAAGTCCAAGGCCAATCTTTGACATTTAATATATGCACCCAAACCTCCATTTGTAAGGCTCAAGGTCCATAGCCTTTGCCTAATTTGTTTTAAACCTTAAGTGTGGGAACACACTTATAAAGTGGACATGTCAAAGATGTATGGGCGATGTGGGACTTGAAAAGTCCCTTTACAGTCACAAGTTCCAACAATACCCCACATTTTCTATTCAAACTCGAGGAATACCCCACATTTGAATATAAAATAAGATACTAACCAAATTAGTAACGTCTTTCCAGAGAACCTAGAGATGATATGCATCAAGATAGGTGTCTTTTGGACTTGAACCTTCTCTAGTGATTACATATCGGATTGACCTAATGAAGCAGTGAATTTAATATCTTGAACTGATCATTCTTAGTAGTAAATCAAAACAATAAGTATCACACATAGCACATCTTGACACACGTCAATTCATACGGTTGTGTTCATTTTGGTCCTGAACATATCCTGATTTCATGAGACCTTTAGAGAATTGTAGCCATATTAATTCTCAAAGATGTGACCCCACATCAATCTCATATAGGTAATGCTAATTGAGAATAGCCTGTTCTATTCATCTTAAACATAAGATATTAACATTATTAAGAATAGTAATTCACCCCGTACGTCTTACAGGTAACACACTATTTTCCATCATAGGAATGAGTAAGGATTGTGTGTTTCTTACTTTGAGTTTTCCTCAACTAGTTTGCCTATTGAACCTAGACCATGGGATCTCCAATTAGCTAGGTTAGGTTTCTGTCAAGTGATAACTCATTGAGTTGGCTTTAAACCCATTCCTCTCGATGTAAATGCCACTTGATCCTTGGATAGGCCTTTTGTCAAAGGATCGGCAATATTCTCCTTAGATTTAATATAGTCAATGGAGATAGTTCCATTCTTAAGTAGCTGTCTAATGGTTTTATGTCTTCACCTTATATGTCTCGACTTCCCATTATATTCAGCGTCTGTGGCTCGACCTTGTGCACCCATGCTGTCACAATGTATACATATTGCAGTCACAGGCTTGGGCCATAATGGAATATCTTCCAAAAAATGTTTAAGCCATTCAGCTTCATCAGCAGTTGTATTTAAGGCTATAAACTCTGATTCCATTGTTGAACGTGCTATACACGTTTGCTTAGACGATTTTCATGACACAGCTGCTCCACCAAGTGTAAATACATATCCACTTGTGGATTTACTGTCTGTGCTCCCTGAAATCCAATTTGCATCACTATATCCTTCTAATACTGGGGGATAGTGAGTGTAATGCAAGCCATAATTCATTGTATGCTTTAAGTATCTTAATACCCTTATTAAAGTGTTCCAATGTTCTCTTCCATGATTACTTGAATACCTGCTTAATCAGCTTATTGAATAAACGAGATCAGGTCTTGTACAATTCATAATGTACATCAAGCAACCTATAACTTGTGTATACTCCAATTGAGATACGTTATCTTCTTCATTTTAGTAAGTTTATGAATGAAATCAAATGGAGTTACTGCAGGTTTACAATCATAATGTCCAAACCTTTTGAGAACTATTTCAACGTAATGTGATTGAGTGAGAACATATCCATCTGAATTCCTTAGAATTTTAACTCCAAGAATCACATTAGCTATTCCCATATCTTTCATATCAAAACTAGAATGCAGCATTTTCTTTGTAGAGTTAATCACATCTTTGTTTGTTCCCAATATAAGCATGTCATCAACATATAGACATACAATAACACAAGCATTTTTTGTTTTCTTAACATAAATGCATTTATCACTTTCATTGATCACAAATCCATTTGTGATCATATTATGATCGAATTTTTCATGCCATTGTTTAGGCGCTTGTTTAAGTCCATATAATGACTTAATCAATTTGCAAACTTTCTTTTCTTGACCTTTGACAATGAAACCTTCAGGTTGTTCCATATATATTTCTTCGTCTAATTCACCATTTAGAAATGTAGTTTTGACATCCATTTGATGTATCTTGAGATTGTACACAAATGTTATAGCTATTAATAACCTTATAGAAGTTATTCTAGTAATGGGTGAATAAGTGTCAAAATAGTCAATTCCTTCTTTTTGACAATATCCTTTGGCAACTAGACGAGCCTTATACTTGTCTATGGTACCATCCGGTCTCATTTTCCTCTTAAAAATCCATTTGTGTCCTATTGGTTTATTTCCAGGAGGTAAATTAACCAATTCCCATGTATTATTTTGCATGATGGATTCTATTTCACTTTGAATAGCTTCTTTCCAATAAGGCGCTTCAGATGATTCTAATGCAGCCTTATAAGTTTGACGCTCTTCTTCAGTTACAAAAGTGAGGAAATCAGGACCTAAATCCTTTGCAATTTTTGCTCTTTTACTCTTCCGTGGTTCCAAATCTTGGCTTTGAACTCTAGAAGTTGATACATGATTTTCGTCATCATTTCTTGTAGTATCATCATGTACTCTTTTGTTCAAAACATATGACCTATCTTTATAAGGAAAAATTTCCTCAAAGAACTTAGCTTCGGCAGATTCAAATATTGTATTTACATGAATATTTGCAATTTCAGATTTATAAACCAAAAATCTATATGCCGAACTATTATTGGCATGACCAATAAATATACAATCCACTGTTTTTGGTCCAAGTTTTTGTCTCTTCGGAATAGGCACTTGAACTTTCGCAAACAACCCCACACTTTCAAGGTTTTGTATGTAGGTAACCTACCTTTCCAGATTTCATAAGGAGATTGATTAGTCTTCTTATGTGGAATTCAGTTCAAAATTGTGTTTGCAACAAATAGTGCTTCACCCTATAAATTATGTGGTGCACCAGAACTGTTCAACATGGAATTAATCATATCCTTTAATGTACGATTTTTTCGTTCAGCCACTCCGTTTTGTTGAGGAGTATATGGTGCTGTCATTTGATGTATTATTCCATGTGTTGAACAAAATTCTGCAAAGTCATTAGATTCGTATTCACCACCTCTATCCGATCTTAAGACTTTTATTCTCTTGTCTAGTTGATTTTCGGCTTCGGCTTTAAATGTCTTAAACATGTTTAAAGATTCATCTTTACTATGAATCAAATAGACATAACAGTACTTGTTGCAATCATCAATGAAAGAAATATAGTAGTTCTTTCCTCCATGAGTTGGTGTGGATTTGAAATCACAAAGATCACTATGGATTAAACCAAGTATTTCGTTGGATTTTTCCACTGATTTATATGAGTGTCTTGCATATTTAGATTCTGTGCATATCTCACATTTAGATACTTTGTTCATGGAACATTTGGGCAATAGGCCCAAGTTAACCATTCTTTGAAGAGAACAAAAATTAACATGACCTAATCTTGCATGCCATAATATAGATGACTCAATCAAGTAAGCAGAAGAAGCACTAGACTTGTTATTCTTATTAACAGCATCAACAGAAAATACATTAAGTTTGAAGAGCCCTTCAGCCAGGTAGCCCTTTCCCACATGCACCCCACCCTAGTGATTACAAACTTATCAGATTCAAACACAATTTTGAAACCTTTGTTACTCAAAAACGATCCAGAAATCAGGTTCTTGCGAATATTAGGAACATGCAGAATATTGGTGAGTGAAAGCTCTTTTCCAGAAGTGAGTTTGAGCGTCACTTTTCCCTTCCCTGTAACGATAAATGCAGTTGCATTTCCCATGTACAGATTTTCTCCACCATCAACAGATTGGTAAGTAACAAATAAATTCTGATCAGCACACACATGCCTTGTTGCTCCTGTATCAACCCACCAGTCATTGAAATTAGTCAATAAATTAACTTCATATACAACTACAACAAACTTGTCTTCTGCAATGTTTGCTTGATTGGAATTCTCAGAATTTTGATCCTTCTTGTGGCGGCAATCCTTTGCCCTATAACCTGTCTTTCCACAAACTCAGCAACCTTCTTTGATTTTCTTGAAAGTATTCCCTTTCACAGCCGTGAGAACTTTCTTTGCAACATCATTGCCTTTGTTTTTCTGATTGTGCCTTGCCTCGTGTAAGTCACCTCCTTCCACAACATTGGCTTTTGCCTCCAGCGATGAGACATCATACTTCTCATTTCTGCGATGATCCTCTTCCACACGTAGTTTGAGAATCAATTGATCCATGCTCATGTCCTCCGTTAGATGCTTCAGATAAATCTTAAAGTCTTTCCAATTTGAAGGCAGTTTCTCTATAATAGAGCCAACCACAAAACCTTCTTTCAGACCAAGATTTTCTTCATCTAACTCATGAACAATCACTTGGAGTTCTTCAACTTGTTTGACAACAGAATTTGTGTCACTCATCTTGTAATTTAGAAATTTTCCAATTACAAACTTCTTGGAACTTGCCACTTCAGACTTATACTTCTTGTCTAGAGACTCCCACAGTTCTTTCGCTGTCTTATATGATGAATAAACATCATACAGAGAGTCATCTAAAACATTCAGAATGTAGTTCCTGCATAGAAATTCACTGTGAGTTCAGGCTTCTATAGCCTACAGAATTTCGGCAGGAATATCTCCCTCCTCTGGCGCTTTAGGGGCCTCAGAAGTAATCACATGACTCAAGTTTAGAGTTGTCAAATAGAACAACATTTTCTGTTGCCAACGTTTCAAATCAACTCCCTTGAATTTCTCAGGTTTCTCAACGTGTTGCTTGACGACACCAACATTTGATTGATCCATGGTTTCACAGAAATGTTCTGTCTTAGATTGTTAATCACCAATCAAATGTCAAGTAAACAAACGTAATTGTTTTAATCAGTCTCATCCTTTCGAAAAAAACTGAATCAAAAATTCAAAAACGTAACTTGTGTATTTCTTCAATCCAAGTCCAAGGCCAATCTTTGACATTTAATATATGCACCCAAACCTCCATTTGTAAGGCTCAAGGTCCATAGCCTTTGCCTAATTTGTTTTAAACCTTAAGTGTGGGAACACACTTATAAAGTGGACATGTCAAAGATGTATGGGCGATGTGGGACTTGAAAAGTCCCTTTACAGTCACAAGTTCCAACAATACCCCACATTTTCTATTCAAACTCGAGGAATACCCCACATTTGAATATAAAATAAGATACTAACCAAATTAGTAACGTCTTTCCAGAGAACCTAGAGATGATATGCATCAAGATAGGTGTCTTTTGGACTTGAACCTTCTCTAGTGATTACATATCGAATTGACCTAATGAAGCAGTGAATTTAATATCTTGAACTGATCATTCTTAGTAGTAAATCAAAACAATAAGTATCACACATAGCACATCTTGACCCAGAAGAGTTTCCCTCCAACCAGGAGGCCAATCAGAGCGCGACACGTGTCGACATCAGAAGCCAATCATAGCGCGACACGTGTCAACTAGGGGTGGATTTTTTTGCCAAATTGCCGTGCCAACCGAATTACCAACCGTGCCATACCGATTTTATGCCAAATTTTTTGTGCCAATCGGTAATGGTACGGTATTGTACCGTACCGAAATTTCTTGGTACGGTATTGGTAATGGATATCATTACCACGGTATTACCTTACCGTACCGAACATATAATATAATATATAATTTATAAATTATATCATATATAATTATATAACACATATTTATAATATTCTAATAATTTGATATGATGAAAAAGGCTCAACCTCGGTTCAAGATTCCAAAATAGGAAGAAGATTGCAGCCAATATGTGGGATTTATATGTGTTGGAGAAGTCCAAGTTATTTGAAGCAATGCATAATCAAAAGGTAAGTATCACAACCGATACTTGGACATCGGTACAAAACATTAACTACATGGTAGTTACCGCTCACTTCATGGATAGTGAATGAAAGTTGCACAAACGGATCATAAACTTCATAAAGATCACGGGTCATAAGGTAGAAGATATTGGGAAAGTTCTAGAGGTGTGTTTGAACCAATGGAGGATAGAGAAGATCTTTAGCATGGGGGAAACTTCTATTTGTTTTGGTTCGTAACTTCTATTTGGATTGTAAGCTTAATTTTCATCATGAATCTTGATGCATCATTTGAATTATTGTGTGTGTGAATTGTAAATTATGAATAATAGATGAATTTAGGCTACAATGTATGAGATAAAGGTACAATAAAAAAAGTTTTGCCATTGAATTGGGTTAAAAAAGCAAAAACAAATTTTTTCCCAAAACAAAGTGGCAATTACCATTGCCATACCATGCCAACCGAACATTTGGCAATACCGAACTTCGGTATACCGAAAGTTTGGTATGGTAATGGTAATAGATTTTACCAAACCGAAAGTTTGGTACGGTAATTGGTACGAGGGTTTTGGTACGATAACCGTACCGAACCCACCCCTAGTGTCAACATCAGAAGCCAATCATAGCGCGACACGTGTCAACATCAGAAGCCAATCACAACACGGCACGTGTCAATGTGAGAATGAAACTAGAAACTCTCTTCTATAAATAGAGATCATTCTCTCACAATATTTCCTAATGTCATTTGTACTAAATCATTCACTAGACTAAAGGAGAGCTTGAACCTATGTACTTGTGTAAACCCTTCACAATAAATGAGAACTCCTCTACTCCGTGAACGTAGCCAATTTGGATGAACCACGTACATCTTGTGTTTGCTTCCCTATCCCTATCCATTTACATACTTATCCACACTAGTGACCGGAGCAATCTAGCGAAGGTCACAAACTTAACATTTTCTGTTGTACCAAAGTCCCTACTGATTTTATGCACATTTGGCGCCGTCTGTGGGAATGACACTTATTCTCACTCTCTTCAGCTTTGTCAAGCTGGTTTCCACCATTTGTACACTTTCTTTTGACCAGGCATCCCTCTCCAATATAGGGAGCGAAGGAAGCCACAACACACAGAATGAAACCCCTCTTGCACCTAGTGCGAAGCAACGAAAGAAGGAAGGAAAAAAGGTTGCTCTTCAAGCTAAAGTCGATGAGCTAGAAGCTCAGAACAACAAGATAACAATGAAGAATGAGGTCTTCCAAAAGCAGTATGAGAAGCTATTTAAGACGCTCCGCGAAACTAGGCATACTCAAACACACGAGCTCGTTGCCCCTGTGGACATCAACTATCATCTGGGTGCCCTCCAACACGGAGGGTCACCTTCCTTCGACATGGGTATCTCTGATGAAAAGCGAGCTAATCATTAAAACATTGATCAACATGAGACATCTCTCAACCCAGCTGCTTCGACCCGAAGCAGGAGAAGTGGAGGAAGACACCTCTTTACAGAAGGGTTGGAATGATCGAAAGCCATTTATCGTGACTGCTGAGACTTCCTAAAGCAACGTCAAGAGAATCCCCTCCACAAATGCTCGAATATCAATGACCCAAGGGTTTCTGAAAGACTCGGCCCCCTCCAACGACCCAGGCCAACTGCTAATCTAGGGAAGAAATGACAGATCCCAGAGGAACATGAAGGTACAGGGGACTCTGAGGTATTCCGACAGACTCGCCTTAGAAGTCAGTACGGCTAGTCCAAGGAAAAATCACACGCCTTTGCTCAAATTTTCCTACTTCCAAGAGCCGATGGAGACTTACGAAAGAAAATCCCAGCGGTACATGACTCCACTCAGGACCCCCTTGTCCTACAGCTCATTGAGGAAGTAAACAAGTTGAAGGCCGAACGTCAGGCCGAGATACCTGACTGGAACCAACCCAGTCCTGGCCCTCTCATAAGGAGGATCTCGACACCCCCTTCAAGCAAAGACAAAACAAAAGCTTGGTTTACAACTCTATACTGGAAGGGAGGACCCAATTGAGCACCTTAACCTCTTTGAGTCCACCATGGCATATCGGATGCACACCGACGAAAAGCGATATCTTCTCTTCCCATCCACCCTCTCTGGCGGAGCTCTAAACTGGTATTGCCGTCTTTCACCTGAGACAGTGGACTCATTTGAGGAACTAAGGAAACTGTTTGTCTCTCAACACATCTTCCAAACCGATTGCTTGCATTTTGCAGATGACTTGTACACTATTCGCCAGAAGCCGGAGGAGTCACTACGAGAGTATGCCGGTCATTTCAGTCGTGAGTATTCTCGCTGCGCTGAGGCAGATGATAAGACCGCCCTCAAGGCCTTCACGGCAGGCCTACGTGATTGTTTCTTCAAGTACATAATCAATGCCAACACTTGGAAGATTTACTCTGAGGTGATAGCACATGCTTACAACCATGCCTCCGCTGAGGCAAAGACATATTAAGGGAAACCCCCACAACCACCCCTTATCAGCAAGTAAGGAGTGGAATCCAGATCCAACCAAATGAGAAGACATTGACCTTCCAAACGGCAGCGGTGCCTCCCCCTACCTTACTTAATACTTTGCCAAGTCAACAGACATATCAATCTCAGGGCAAAAGGAAAGATTTCCATCTTCACCAGTCTCATTTTAGTAAAATGAGTAAGGGACACTACTGCGATAACTAAGGGTATTGCCATGATAATCCCCGACCCCAGACAGTCAACAGAGTGGGTCAAACACGTGTCAGGACAGCCCTTACCCTGAGGTATGAGGCATACACACCTTTGAATGCCACATGCGTGGCTATTTACCCCAGCATAGCACACTTGATACCGAAGCCAAAGCTAAGGCACCCGGATTAAAAGCCCACGAAGAACACGGGCACATTTTACTGCTACCACGAGCATAACGGGCATGACGGCG
The DNA here is from genome assembly GCA_006547085.1 of Malus baccata. NCBI lineage: Eukaryota > Viridiplantae > Streptophyta > Magnoliopsida > Rosales > Rosaceae > Malus > Malus baccata. Next base: position 70,875 of record VIEB01000103.1, read on the forward strand.
AGAAGTGTATCACCCTTCGTGATCATATTGAAGCTTTGGCACGTGAAGGAAAAATTGATCAATTCTTCCTTCACCCTCCAAGGGGTAACCGTAACCAACGCCAGGTGAATGTGATATATTCCATAAGTGGTGGCACACCCATATCTAAATCTTCCAATAGGGCCATGAAAAATAGCGAACGAGATTTAAGGTCTAGCAACCAAGTGTTTCACGTGGAAGACATCAGGGGAGGTAAGTATCAAAAGCCTAACTGGGATCCAATATGTTTCTACCTTGAAGAAGAAAAAGGTATCATCTACCCTCACAACGACCCACTAATCGTGGAAGCTCACATCGCCAACTTTGAAGTACGATGAATCCTGGTAGACACGGGGGCTTCGGTCAATATCATGTTTGCTGAAGCTTTCCAGGCACTTAATATAGCTGAACACTTGCTCGATCGCTCGATTTCCCCTCTTATAAGCTTCTCCGGTGATATCGTGCAACCTTTGGGGAGCATACACTTACCTTTCACCATTGGTACAGGCCCTTACACAACTACCATTACCACTAACTTCCTGGTGGTTGATTGCCCAACAGCATACAATGTCATCTTCGGACGCACATGCATCAATGATCTCAAGGCCATGGTATCCACACATATGTTGTTGATGAAATTTCCAACCCCCTATGGCAATGGTTACATCAGAGGAGATCAACTTAGTGCACGATCATGTTACAACACTTCGGTCAAGCAACAACACCTGCCTGTGCCTAAGGAAACCTTTTCTATACATGACCAATTCATAAAGACCAGCCCAGACGAAGCCAACTTGGATCTTCACGGTGGCAACAGTCAACCCGACGATCCTCGAGATGACTCTTTCACCCAGCAAGCACAACCCATTGAAAAGTTGGAGAAGGTCTCTATCTCAAAAGATTATTCGGATCGCATGGTGAAGATTGGTACCACCTTGTCACCACCTATTCGATTGACATTGATCTCTGTTTTGCAAGAGAACACTGAGGTCTTCGCCTAGTCATACGAGGACATGCCAGGTATCTCTCCCGATATAATCTGTCATCGCTTAAGTATTGACCCCAAGACCAAGCCAGAGAGACATAAGCAAAGATCTTATGACGCTGAACGGTACGAGGCAATGAAGGCATAAGTTGAAAAACTCAAAGGCATAGGCTTCATCCATGAAGTCAATTATCCAATGTAGGTAGCAAATGTTGTCCTTGTTAAGAAGAATCCTACCAAGCAAAGTCTCTTGCTCCAAAAGGTCTTGTGAAGAATGTGTGTCGATTACACCGACCTAAATAAAGGATGCCCAAATGATAGCTTTCCTCTTCATCTCATAGACAGACTTATAGACTCTACGACAGGGTGTGAACTTTTGAGCTTCATGGATGCTTACTCAGGATACAACCAAATCCTCATGAACCCTCCGGACCAAGAACACACAACCTTCACTACTGACAGGGGACTATATTGCTATAAAGTCATGTCTTTCGGCCTAAAGAATGCAGGAGCGACTTATCAGAGACTGGTCAATTCAATGTTCGCCCAACAGATTAGGAAGAGTATGGAAGTTTACGTTGATGATATGCTAGTAAAGAGCAAACATGCTAACCAACACATCACCAACCTATCTGAAACTTTCACCATTTTGAAGAGGTATCGAATGAGGTTGAACCCCAACAAATGTGCCTTCAGCGTAGGCTCTGGCAAATTCTTAGGCTTTATGATAAGCCAATGAGGCATTGAGGCTAATCCCGAGAAGATCACAGCAATCCTCGACATGAAGGAACCGGTAACTTCAAAAGACATCCAGAGCCTTACTGGCAAGGTGGTAGCCTTAACTAGGTTCATCTCTAAGGCCACAGACAGATGTGCTCATTTCTTCAAAGCACTTAAGAGAAGTAAGAAGTACATTACATGGACTGATGAATGTGCTGAGGCATTCAAGAACCTCAAAGCCTACATGAATAAAGCCCTTTTACTCTCCAAACCTGAGGTTGGTGACACTCTCATTATCTAGTTGTCGGTATCGGCTTCAGCAGTAAGTTCCGTTCTTATTCGAAAAGATGGTAATGTCGAACGGCCTGTCTACTACGCTAGCAAGCCTTACAAGATGCAGAGACACGATACTCCAACATTGAGAAATTGGCTCTAACATTGGTCATGTTTGCTCGAAAACTTCGCCCTTACTTCCAAGCACACTCCATCATCATGTTTACCAATCATCCTCTTCGACAGATACTCCAAAGTCTTGACACTTCTGGGCGAATGATCAAATGGGCGATAACATTGGATAAGTTTGACATCTTCTACCAACCAAAGCCAACTGAGAAGGGCCAAGTAGTGGCAGACTTCATCGCCGACTTCACATATCCTGTTGACATTATTTCTACGCCTAAATAAGTGGTTTCATTACCCTCGGAAGCTCAGAAAATAGAACCAACAACCCCAGCATGGAGTCTATATGTTGATGGCTCGTCCAACCAACAGGGTTGTGGAGCAAGACTAGTCCTTACGACCCCTGACAAAGTGGCGATGGAGTATGCTCTTCGTTTCAAATTCAAGGCGTCGAACAATGAGGCCAAATATGAAGCCCTCCTAACAGGCTTACGTTTGTCCAAATACCTTGGGGTTAAATGAATTGATATCTTTAGTAACTCTCAATTGGTGGTTAACCAGGTCACCAACAACTTTGACGCTAAGGATAGCTCCATGGCAGCATATCTGGCACAAACACAATTGTTGCTTAAGCACTTCCACTACCAGATCACCCAAATTCCTCGAGCGGCAAACAGTCATGCAGATGCTTTGGCTCGCCTCACCTCAGCGGTGGAAGACAAGATTGGGAGAAAAATTCAGGTTGAATTGTTGGCAGCACCAAGCACCATGGCTGCAGAAGTGTGCAACTTACAACAGGGGGATAGTTGGTTACCCCGATTTAGATTCCTTGCTCATGGCACCCTTCCAAATGACAAAGTCCAAGCTAAGTAGATTCGATACAAGGCTACTCATTACTTGATCATTAATGACCAACTCTACAAGCGGGGTTTTAACCTACCATACCTAAGATGCCTTACGCCCGCAGAGGCGGAAACTGTCCTTCAGGAAATACATGAAGGAGTCTGTGGAGATCATGCTGGATCTCGATCCCTAGCACACAAGGCTTTTCGCTAAGGATATTACTGGCCAACACTCCACCAAGATGCCATCAGAGAATCCCGCTCATGTGATAAGTGTCAACGTTACGCAATTATTCCTCACTCCCTTCCCGAGCTGTTCACTCCTATGATCAGCCCTTGGCCCTTCGCCCAATGAGGACTTGATTTGAGAAGCCCAATGCCTGCAGGGAAGGGCAAGGTTCGCTATGCAATCTTTGCAGTTGACTACTTCACAAAGTGGGCTGAAGTAGAACCCTTGGCAACCATTATTGAGGCAAAAATAGAAGACTTCGTATGGAAGAACATCCTTTGTAGATTCGGAATTCCCAATGCGATAGTCACTGACAACGGGCGACAGTTCGACAACAATAAGTTCAGGATGTTCTACTTTAAGTTCAACATCAATTTATGTTTTGCCTCCCCAGTTCATCCCCAGTCTAATGGACAAGTTGAAGCCATCAACAAAATAATCAAGCGAACTTCGAAAACCAGCTTGGACAAGGCTAAAGGTTGTTGGCCAGAATTTGTACCCCAAGTTCTTTGGTCATATCGCACTTCATATCGGACATCAACAGGAGAAATCCCATTCTCACTTGTCTTTGGTACAGAGGCAGTTGTCCCAGTTGAGCTTGAGCAAGCAACGTTCTGATCAGCACACACATGCCTTGTTGCTCCTGTATCAACCCACCAGTCATTGAAATTAGTCAATAAATTAACTTCATATACAACTACAACAAACTTGTCTTCTGCAATGTTTGCTTGATTGGAATTCTCAGAATTTTGATCCTTCTTGTGGCGGCAATCCTTTGCCCTATGACCTGTCTTTCCAAAAACCCAGCAACCTTCTTTGATTTTCTTGAAAGTTTTCCCTTTCACAGCCGTGAGAGCTTTCTTTACAACATCATTGCCTTTGTTTTTCTGATTGTGCCTTGCCTTGTGTGAGTCACCTCCTTCCACAACATTGGCTTTTGCCTCCAGCGATGAGACATCATACTTCTCATTTTTGCGATGATCTTCTTCCACACGCAGTTTGAGAATCAATTGATCCATGCTCATGTCCTCAGTTAGATGCTTCAGATAAATCTTAAAGTCCTTCCAATTCGAAGGCAGTTTCTCTATAATAGAGCCAACCACAAAACCTTCTTTTAGACCAAGATTTTCTTCATCTAACTCATGAACAATCACTTGGAGTTCTTCAGCTTGTTTGACAACAGACTTTGCGTCACTCATCTTGTAATTCAGAAATTTTCCAATTACAAACATCTTGGAACTTGCCACTTCAGACTTATACTTCTTGTCCAGAGACTCCCACAGTTCTTTCGTTGTCTTATATGATGAATAAACATCATACAGAAAGTCATCTAAAACATTCAGAATGTAGTTCCTGCATAGAAATTCACTGTGAGTCTAGGCTTCTATAGCCTACGGAATTTCGACAGGAATATCTCCCTCTTTTGGCGCTTTAGGGGCCTCAGAAGTAATCACATGACTCAAGTTCAGAGTTGTCAAATAGAACAACAATTTCTGTTGCCAACGTTTGAAATCAACTCCTTTGAATTTCTCAGGTTTCTCAACGTGTTGCTTGATGACACCAACATTTGATTGATCCATGGTTTCACATAAATGTTCTGTCTTAGATTGTTAATCACCAATCAAATGTCAAGTATATAATATATAATAATTTGCACAGTTTATTTTCAAATGAAAAATTAAACAATAAATACAATATATCAAAGTATAATCACTTGCTTATAGAATCTCAAATCACTGACTTGTTCGTTGAGGATAGAGGCTTGCAGAAGCAATCTCCTAAGACAGAAATTCGCCCCTACACCAGTGCAGTAGTTCAGTGGACGTCTATCTTGCAGAATACAACTATCTAATCCAAGTTCTTGCACACGAACTTGGATTCTTGGCGAATTGGTTGTGATGTTTCTCTGTGAAAATATGAAAAAATAGAAGTGATGGAATTGTTTTTTGTTTCTGATTGTACTACCATATTTATAATGGTGTTTTTTTTTGAAACATACGTAATTGTTCATCCTTATCATTGTAAACGGACGTAGCTATTTTAATCAGTCTCATCCTTTCGGAAAAAACTGAATCAAAAATTCAAAAATGTAACTTGTGTATTTTGTCAATCCAAGCCCAAGAGCCAATCTTTAACATTTAATATATGCACACAAACCTCCATTTGTAAGTCCCAAGGTCCATAGCTTTGACCCAATTTGTTTTAAACCATAAGTGTGGGAACACACTTATAAAGTGGACATGTCAAAGATGTATGGGCAATATGGGACTTGAAAAGTCCCTTTACAGTCACAAGTTCCAACAATACTCCACATTTTCTATTCAAACTCAAGGAATACCCCACATTTGAATAGAAAATAAGATACTAACTAAATTAGTAACGTCTTTCCAGAGAACCTAGAGATGATATGCATCAAGATAGGTGTCTTTTGGACTTGAACCTTCTCTAGTGATTACATATCGGATTGACCTAATGAAGCAGTGAATTTAATATCTTGAACTGATCATTCTTAATAGTAAATCGAAACAATAAGTATCACACATAGCACATCTTGACACACGTCAATTCATACGGTTGTGTTCATTTTGGTCCTGAACATATTCTGATTTCATGAGACCCTTAGAGAATTGTAGCCATATTAATTCTTAAAGATGCGACCCCACATCAATCTCATATAGGTAATGCTAATTGAGAATAGCATTTTCTATTCATCTTAAACATAAGATATTAACATTCTTAAGAATAGTAATTCACCCCTTACGTCTTACAGGTAACACACTATTTTCCAACACTTTGTATTGATTGAATCGAATACCCGTTTGTATTTTTTTTCTTTCTGAAATGTGTTTTATCTTTAATTAATTTGGAGCTTGTGTCACGCTTCATCAAAGGCCATAATCCTCTCTAAAACTGCCCAATTAATTCCCTACATTCATTTGATGTTGATACTAATTAGATAACGTCTTCAAGATCTTTGAATAATATTGTAAAATGACGAATGGGCCCAATGGGAAAACGTGACTTTCCACCTTAGACCACAAGCAACATTCAAGTACTTACCCTAATCTCTCACATTTGTACCATAATTTGACCAACCGACCCTATTTATCCCCTCTATTTCAATGCTGGCATGTTTGTGTCGACCAATCTAAGAGTAATATGTGCAAGAACTCTGATCCTAAACCTCAAAGTAACAAAATTACGATATGCAACCCGACTAGACATTGAGGCAGTGATTATTAGACTGAAATTTGATTAACATTTAAAGGTGAAAAAATCGAATGTCTAAAGATTATCCTATAAAGGTAATGGGCCCACCCGGACCCACTGTCTTAAACTGCCACACTAAATTAGTATCTGTGTGCTAATTAGCTGGGAGGAGCAAGGCTCCCTACACGGGATTAGAGTTACGCCTGATGGGACGCAAATTTCCCATTTATTCTTGGCAGATGATGCGGTCATTTTCTGTAAGGCAACTGAGGTGGAGGTTAGAGTAATATTGGAGGTTCTGCAATGCTACGCAGCTGCCTCTGGGCAAATCATTAATAGAGAAAAACGCTCCCTGTATTTTGGAAACCAGTGTCCACGACAACAACGGAGGTTGATTGAGTCCTGCACTAATTTTGTCGACAAGGATGCTTTCGGTAGGTACTTGGGCCTTAGTGCTGACTTTGGCGCTTCTAAGAAGGCTGTTTTCGAAGGTGTTCGTGAGGCACTAGATGGAAGAATAAATGGATGGGCGGAACAAATCTTATCTCTGGCTGGGAAGGAAGTGATGATTAAAGCGGTGGCCATGGCTTTACCAAATTATGCGATGCCGTGCTTTAAACTTCCGGTGAACCTTTGCAAAGAAATGGAATCAACTATTGCGAAATTCTGGTGGCAGGGAAGCAGGGAGAAAAATGGGATGCATTGTATTAGCTGGGAAAAAATGAAGAGAAGGAAGAAAGTGGGAGGGCTGGGTTTTCGGGATCTTCTGTCCTTTAATTTGGCTTACCTTGCTAAGATTGGATGGAGGATCCTAACCAACCCTCTCTCCTTGCTTGGCTAGATTCTTAAAGAAAAGTACTTTCCTGAATGCTCCTTCATGGAGGCAAAGGTAGGGAAAAGATCTTCGTGAGGGTGGAAGGGAATTATGCAAGGAAAGAGGATCTTGGAAAGAGGGAGAAGATGGAGGGTTGGTGATGGGAGCAGCATTCGAGTGAAACAGGACCCTTGGCTTCCAAGACCTCTTACCTTTCGGGTTCTTTCAAAACACCCGGATTTGCCGATGATGGTAAAGGATTTGATCAATCCTGTGACGGGCTCTTGGAAGGCTAATTTAGTTAAGAGGTGCTTTGAGGAGGAGGAAAGTAATATTATCCTTGGCATCCCAACTAGCCTGGAGGGTTGCAATGACAAAATTATATGGCACCACACCAGTAATGGCAACTACACTGTAAGGACCGGCTATGGTATTGCAATCGAAATGCAGGAAAATGGTGAACTTGGGCGGAAAGGAACGGGGGGTTGTAGTCGGAGGGACGAACCAGACAAACGTTGGATGGAGATCTGGAGGCTGGAGGTTCCAAATAAAATGAAGTTTTTCATTTGGCGATGCTGCAACTCATCCTTGGCGGTCAGGGGTGACCTTCACCGAAGAAGAATGAGAGTGGACACGGCCTGTGCTTTGTGTGGGGATGCTAGGGAAACTGAGCATCACCTATTTTTTGAATGTGAATTCAGCAGGGTATTTTGGTTTAGCTGTCCTCTGCAACTGGACATAAAGCTTGCCACGGGGAAGAATTTTGGGGAATGTTGGCACAGCCTTTGTAATAGATTCCGAAAGGAGAAGAACCATGAACTAATCTTGCAGGAATGTGTGTTCATTAAGTGGAGAATCTGGAAATGCCGAAACGAACTGCTGTCTAAAGGCGCGGAAGCTAATCCCATGGAAGGTGTGAATGTGGTGCGATGTCAGATTATGGAGTATAGGGCATCCCAAGACCCTGCCAAAATGCCTACTACCATGGGTGTTGTGGGGGAGGCTGCCTCTTACGCTGAAAGCCCTATTCGGTGGAAAAAAACCAAATTCGGGGTAATCAAGGTTAATTGTGACGGCGCCTGGTGCGAAATAACACTCCAAAGAGGCTATGGATGGGTGGTGCGAGATTTCGCTGGAATGCTCCTTGCGGCTGGTGGGGAAAGGGGTCTATTATTCAACAAGGCGGCCATGGCTGAGGCTAGTGCAGTGCGTGCAACTTTAATGGTTTGCAAGGAGCGGGGTTTTGCGGAGGTTGAAATTGAGTCGGATTCTCATAGGCTTATTAGAATGCTGAACGGAGAGTATGTCATTGATGCAACTCTAGAATGCTTACTCCATGATATTAGGGTCTTGGCGTCCCAAGTAGGCAGGGTGAGTTTCGTGTTTGTTAAGCGGAAAGGAAATGATGCGGCTCATGCTGTGGCCTCACATGTAACCTTAAAGAGAGGCTCCTTCTGTTGAGATGTCCATGGGCCAGAGTTTTTATTTAATATTCTAGCTGAAGATGTAAGCATTCCTATTCGTATTTAGTTGAGTAAAATTTACCTTTGACAAGAAAAAAAAAATTAGCTGGGAGCATTTTTGCACACCTAATTAGCGTTAAACGCGTTTTAATTTGGACCAACATAACTAGAAACGGCGCGGCCACATGGCATCTCCCCGTGCGTTTGCGGGACACGTAAGACTAAGAGATTCAGGGTCGGTTAGCGTTATCCTATTCAGTTATGGGCCCACCCGCTCCCGCACACCAAAATACTGCCCACACCAAGTGCTAATTGAGCTAAACGCCTTTTAATTTGGACCAACCAACATAACTAGAAACAAAGTTTGACCAAGATTCAAAAAAATTAGTGGTGCCGTACTAAAAAAGAAAAAAAAAATAGTAATAGTATTCTTACCATAAATTTATATCATATTTCTTTACCATCTTAGATGACAGATGAGTTGGACAAACTACATCATTTAATTTTAATCTTTTTAAATGATAATTATGGTATACGAGGAGTCTCTTTCTTCCACCTAAGATTATTTAAGTGTTTTAATTAATAAAAATATTGAAATTAAATGATGTAACTTGTATAACTCATCTACCACCTAACATGGTAAAGAAATATGATATAAAATTATGGTAATAATAACATTACTAAAAAAAATGATGCCCGTTGCTTCGTAGAACGTGACGCGGCCACATGGCATCTCTCCATGCGGTTGCGGTAAACGTGTGAGATTCAAATGGAATCTACCATTTTCTCCCTCAAAAATGGAGCATGCAAAACCCACGCGTTGTTTATTGTTGCATTTACCATTTTCTCCCTGCTTGTTATAAGAATCGGAATATAAATTATATTAGTTTATTTTTTAACAAAATAAATAAATGAATCATTTTTCTCTTCTTTATTTCATGCTCGTAGTTTGTTTAAGTAGATAAAATCTTACTCTTTATTAGCATATGATTATCAAAATCACTTCATCTCTAATTAATTTTATATGTTAACTATACATATAAAATCAGAAAATCATGAAGAACTTAGTGAATATAAATCTAGAAGAATTGAAAAAATAAATTCAATATATAAGTGTATGATTTCACTCCTAATAACATTGAGAGTTTTTGTGATAAGATTCAATACTAGCAATAGGCGGTTAAATCGGAACAATATGTGGTGGAATGTAACACCATGCTTCTGTGCTTAATGTCCGACATAGGATTGGTTGCATGTGTGGTCCATTATGTGGTGGTTCCACGTGAATGGTCGTGTTGAATATAAGTCTCATGTTGAGGAATTGAGAAAATAAAATATAATATATATAAGTTTATACGTTCACTCCTAAAAACACCAAGATCTTTTATTATAAAATTTAACATCTAACAATAGATGGTTAAGTTTAAGTACAATATAATGTGATTTGAAATGAGCCAATAATTTGTCTCTCAGAATATCTGATAGAATAGTACAACTACTATAGTTGTGTGAGTTAAATAAATATGAGGACCATCTCTCCATTTTCCATAATTTGACCAACAGACCCTATATTTTCCCATCCATAAAATGAATTAAAAAAAAATTAGAAATTAACCCCCACCCCGCTACCCAAAACTTGTCAACCAAAACTTGCCATCCATAAAATGATCTTCTCTCCATTTGCTAGAAACGGCGCGGACACATGGCATCTCCCCGTGCGGTGCGGGACACGTAAGAGATTCCATGGGGGCGGGGGTGGGGCCAGTTCTATAGAATATCCCAAGAGTGTAAAAGTTGCGGTGAAAAGGTAATTCGATTTTTAGCAGGTGGACCCCGCGTTAGTAAATCCAGGCCGTGAGCGCGCCATATCTGTGACTTGCCACGTGGCGAAGACGGTGTGTGACGTGTGATGATATTAGAGGTTGGTATTCTTATGTCGGTGGAAAGTGGACATGCAGAACGTTCCGTATTGTTTTTTTTTTTTTATCAAAGGATAGAATTGTATTAAAAGTCAAATACGAATGGAAACATTTGCATCTTTAGCTAGAATATTAAACATTTGCACCATACTTAAGAACGTTCCGTATTGTTTATAAACCCCCTCCAAAAAATGAATTAAAAAAAAAATTTCCCACCTAATCTTCCCATCCAAAAAATGAATTAAAAAAAAAATTTGAACTTACCCCCTCCCCATTTCTATATAAACCCAGCCGCTACCAAAAACTTGTCAAGCAAAACATTGAGTTGAAATCTTCTTTTTTTTTTTTTTTTTTTGTAACCAAATCCAGTTCAGCCTAACCACCATGGCTCTTGATATCACCACCCCCACCACCGCCATCGCTACCATCACGCCACCCAGCGGGCCCAATAGGGCCTACGTCACCTTCTTGGCCGGTGCTGGGGACTACTGGAAAGGAGTGGTTGGCTTGGTCAAGGGGCTAAGAAAAGTGAATAGCGGGTACCCGCTTGTTGTGGCCATGCTGCCCGACGTCCCCGAAGAGCACCGCCGGATTCTGATCTCTCAGGGCTGTGTACTCAGAGAGATCGAACCTGTGTACCCTCCTTCGAACGAGACCCAGTTCGCCATGGCCTACTACGTCATCAAATACTCCAAGCTTCGCATTTGGGAGGTAATGTTATCTCTTTTAGTCCTTTCATGCCGTTTTTAACACGTTGGTTGAGCGTTAACTGTTGAGTCTCTTTTGATTAAAAGTTTGTGATTGATTTTATTAGTTCGTGTTATTCTATAGACAATATTCATATGTGATCCTAATTTATCATTGCAATTTTTGAAGTTTGTGGAGTACAGCAAGATGATATATTTGGATGCAGATATTCAAGTTTTTGGGAACATCGATAATGTCTTTGACTACCCAGACAACGACTTCTATGCTGTGCTGGACTGCTTCTGTGAGCCAACTTGGAGCAGTAGCCCACTGTACAAATTAGGGTACTGCCAGCAACGCCCTGATAAGGTCCAGTGGGACCCTAACTTGGGCCCCACGATTCCTCGGTATTTCAATGCTGGCATGTTTGTGTACGAACCAAGCTTGAAGGTCTACTGTGATCTCCTCAGAACCCTCCCGATTTCTCCCACTACCCCTTTTGCTGAGCAGGTAAATATTAGGGTTCTTTAGATAGAATAAAATAAAATTCAAATTTGAAATAGGCTGCCAGGTAAACAAATAAATACATATTATTTTCAAGATATTTACAATTGTGCCGCAAGACCCTAATTATGTTAAATCTGTTAAATTCTCCTTGTCCTGCAGGACTTCTTGAACGTATTTTTCAGGCATGAATACATGCCCATCTCTTCAAATTACAACCTTGTGTTGGCCATGTTATGGCGTCACCCTGAGAACATTCAACTTGACCAAGTCAAAGTTGTTCACTATTGTGCCAACGTGAGTACTTCTAGTTATGATACAAATTCATTTCTAACTATATCGATGCACGTTTGTTCTTTAATGTGCGTCTTTGGTTTAAAAAATTGTAACATCGAACTTTTTGTTCAGGGTTCTAAGCCATGGAGGTATACTGGGGAGGAGGAGAACATGGATAGGGAAGACGTTAAGATGCTGGTGAAGAAATGGTGGGATATTTACAACGATGAGTCATTGGACTACAAGAATACCGTGGCTTCAGCTGTGGCAGATGACCAGCCATTCAACGCGGCGGCACTATCCGTGGCTGGCGTTCTCGATTTCGCTACCGCCCCATCTGCCGCTTAATTGGTGCCTGCGGTTCTTCTGAAGATAAATTTAAGTCTATATACAAGCATATAGGGCTTGGTTTTTTGTTTAATATTAGTGTTGGGGTTGCTTTTGTTGCTTTTTACAGTCCTATATAGAGCTGTTTTTTCTGCTTATAATAATAGTGTTGGGGTTGTTCTTGTTGCTTTTTAAAGTCCTCCGCTTGTTATGTCTTTTAGTTTAACAGCCAAATATGAATTTGGTGGACTTGTAAATATATGTTGAATTTATATATTTTATTCTGTCGCTTGCATCTTTATTTTGATTAAATCAATAACAATTTTACTTCTGAACGAATTGCGGTTTGTATTTTAGTGTTCTCAAAAACGGCCACATACCGCCGGGATCCAAGCCTCTGATCAAGGAAATTCCACAATTGTCACCTGAAAACAGCCAAATGAACTTTGGTTTTGCCTTTGTTCCCTTAATTTGTAGATTGCCTTTGTTTCCTATATCTTCTCTGCAACTTATTGGAGTCTAAGTGAGAAATGACTCATTTCTTATGTTTTATCACATGGTAGCTCATTTAGAACAAAGAGGGTGTCCTTTACCACAAGGATATTTGTCTTGCAAAGTAATAGTTTCCCATCCAAAAGTTTGGTATGTCCTGGAGTCCTCTCATTTTTTCAATTGCTCTAATTTATTATTACTTGGTCTTCTCAGAGTTCTATTTTCCTCCAAATTGCTAGTGCTTTGCTTTCTCATGTTTCTTGCTTCGAACATTACTAGTGAACAACGATTGATTCCTGAACATTTCTTCAACTATCAAGGGGGCGCTTAAGAGGGTTTGGCATGTAGGTGTAGATTTTCAAACCTAGACCTCATGCCATCACAATGACATGGATCATTCCACATGATTCATTTACTAGAACACTAGGATTTTCTTTGTGTATGAGACAAACAGACAAAACAGTGTAGGTTGAAAAAATATGAAAGCAAAGACCTAGAATATTACTTTGTATTGATTGAATCGAATACCCGTTTGTATTTTTTTTTCTTTCTGAAATGTGTTTTATCTTTAATTAATTTGGAGCTTATGTCACGCTTCATCAAAGGCCATAATCCTCTCTAAAACTGCCCAATTAATTCCCTACATTCATTTGATGTTGATACTAATTGGATAACGTCTTCAGTATCTTTGAATAATATTGTATAATGACGAATGGGCCTAATGGGAAAACGTGACTTTCCACCTTAGACCACAAGCAACATTCAAGTACTTACCCTAATCTCACATTTTTACCATAATTTGACCAACCGACCCTATTTATCCCCTCTATTTCAATGCTGGCATGTTTGTGTCGACCAATCTAAGAGTAACAAAATTACGATATGCAACCCGACTAGACATTGAGGCAGTGATTATCAGACTGAAATTTGATTAACATTAATTTGAAGGTGAAAAAATCGAATGTCTAAAGATTGCCTACTAATTGTCAGTTGATAAATGACATGGGATGAGAAAAGGAAGCAATCAAAAGTTGGAAAAGGCATCCAGTACATCCCTTCGGCTGCCCTTGAATCTTTGGAGGAAAATGACAATGGTATTGGTATGAGTAGACCAGTGTCATATTTTGACAATTCTGTCATTTATCCATTGTGTTTCTTCCCAAAATCCACTAAACGAGTACGGATGTATCCATTTTTCTTATAAAGTGATCTTCACACTATTATTATTTACGTGCAGGGTGGTATTTGAAATTTAAGTGCTAATAACACACTACCCTAACTAATTAGTATAACTAACATTTATAGGTGTAATTGTATACTACGAATAAACAATACTCTCTAATCCGAAGGGCAAAAGTACGTGAGTTGGAGTAGCAAACAGAAATACAAGTTAGTGCTCTCTTTTTTCTTTTTTTTTTTTTACTTTATTTCAAATTAATGCATTTAACTGATAATTGTTCTTGGTAGCGTTTTTGAAAAAGTAAACAAAAATGCATGAATGAGCATGTTAGTGTTATAGAGGGATTCCTCAAAGAAACTAATGAAGCAACATGCTGAAACAAAACAAAAATCTTCTCAACTTAAGCTCATCCAATTCAAAGGCTCACTAACTTTACCTTCTACATTATATACAAAACTTACAATCTGCAAATTTGAAATCAATTAAATTTAAGCGAGACTTCTAGATTTCAATTGCAAATTAGTCCTAAACACAACAATCGAAATTCGATAACCTTCATGTTTGGTTGCTGAGAAAACAGAGGAAAATAAATGAGAAAATTGAATCCCTTAGGGTTTTGTGACCTTGTAGTAGATCAAGCCGCCTGATTTGTTGATGACGTAGAGACTGTAAATTGCTGCCATTTCCAAGGGCTATTTCGGAATCCAAGAAAAACACCTTCAGTCCAGATTCAAGAGTTAGGAGAGAAGACTCGTAACCTAGAAGTTGGGTCCGACCCGAACCCGGTGACCGGATCCGGAGCCTCCAAGTTAGTTGGCGCCCAACCCTTATTTGCCCATGTGAGTAGCAGCAACGTGTCTGCTTGTCATTGGATGACATGGCAAACTAACAACTACCAACTACCAACTACTAACTACCGAGTTCGTAGCTTCCGAGTTCCGAGTTTGTGACTGGGAACCATCCACGCCTCCCGCACTGAGTCACAAGACTCACAACCAAACTCGTCCATCGCCGAAAGCTTTTACGACTCTTTCGTGTCGGCACACTTGCTCTCTCCTAATCTCATCTCTCTCTCTAAAAATTCATCGACAATGGGTGTGAAGCTAAACTCCGAGCCATTGATATCAATGGCTTAAAATTCACCTGCCCAGGAATTAACGGCCACCCGCTGCCGGGATCTAAGCCGCTGATGGAGGACTTCAATCTCACCCTCAACGCCGGTGACCGATGCCTCCTCGTCGGATCCAACGGCGCGGGGAAAACCACGATCTTGAAGATCCTGGGCGGCAAGCACATGGTTGAGCCCCGCATGGTTCGCGTGCGCTCGGAAGGTCGGCGTTTCACGACACCGCCTTGACCGGCTCCGGCGACCTCTCGTACATCGGCGGAGAGTGGCGGCGAGATGTAGCGTTCGCCGGGTTTGATGTCCCGATTCAAATGGACGTTTCGGCCGATAAGTTGATCAATGGGGTGGCGGGGATCGACCCACAAAGGAGATCAGAGCTGATAAAGGTTTTGGATATTGATCTTTCATGGCGGTTGCACAAGGTGTCCGATGGTCAGAGAAGACGAGTGCAAATCTGTATGGGTCTGCTCAAGCCATACAAGGTAGTCAATGTCCATTTTTAACAGTTTTGATGGTGTATTTTTTTTACGCACGCCAAGTGTTTGATGATTTGTTTCTGAGTCCAATAGGTTCTTCTGCTAGACGAGATAACGGTGGACCTCGATGTCCTAGCAAGAGCTGACCTTCTCAAGTTCTTAAGGAAGGAATGCGAAGAACGAGGCGCCACGATCATTTACGCTATGCATATATTTGGCCCTCGCATATCGCTTATGTTGCGAATGGGAAGTTGCAGCTAGCAATGCTGATGGAGAAAGTTAGGGAGATCTCCAGGTTGTCCCTAATGGTGCGTTAAAAGGGTAATTTAAATTTTATTCGTAATTGTATGATTTGATTTACTGATATTGGATTTGGGTTCGGTTTGCAGAGGACAGTCGAGAGTTGGCTGCGGAAGGAGCGTGAGGAGGAGAGGAAGAGAAGAAAAGAGAGAAAGGCGAAGGGTCTTCCGGAGTTTGAGCAACCAAATGAGGGAAGCAGTGATGTTTGTTCAGCGAACAATGGTTGGGCAACCAGACGCCTGACTTCCACCATTGCCGGAGAAGAGAACTTTATCTTCAGCTCAAACAGAGTTATCAGGCAATAATAGATACTTTACGACTCAAAAACCACTGTGGAGGTATCCTCAGTCTGAGTCTTGGTGTTCTTCGTTCTTCTGGGCGCGGATGACAACAGAATTAGAAGATGCATCCAGTGGATCGTGAAGTTTTGGGATTGTAATTTTTTTGAGGTGTGTGATTATGTGAGGAAATTGGACTATTTGCTTGTAATGGAGGTCAATTCACAGAGCTGTGGGACTTGAATCCTCCATCTTTCAATTTGTTTGTAGTTTTTACTCAGTTCTAACATGTATACGATCGTTTACGCTACGCATATATTTGACGGGTTGGAAGATTGGCCCTCGCATATCGCTTATGTTGCGAATGGGAAGTTGCAGCTTGCAATGCCAATGGAGAAAGTTAGGGAGATCTCCAAGTTGTCACTAATGGTGAGTCAAAAGGGTAATTTTATTTATTTATTATTTTTTTTTTTTTTTGTAACCGTGTGATTCGATTTACTGAGATTTGATTTGGGTTCAAGGGGTTGGGAGTTTTGAAGCGTGGGTCCTCCTCTTCGGATTTATTGTTGGATGATGTACAGGAGTGCCTGAGAGGTTTTGGGTCCTTCAAANTTTGAAGCGTGGGTCCTCCTCTTCGGATTTATTGTTGGATGATGTACAGGAGTGCCTGAGAGGTTTTGGGTCCTTCAAAATTTATCATGTTAGTCGTTCCGCTAATGGTGTGGTTCATAGAATGGCCAAGTAGGTCTTAGAATTTTCTTCTAGTTTCCATTGGTTCAAGGAACCTCTGAAATTAATCCAGGGTAGCCTTTTGGATGATTGTATGTCTTATTCTTAATAAAAATAAAACCGCTATCGTTTCAATTTAAAAAAAAAAAATCTAACATAAAGTTTTTATTGAATTTCAATCTTTTTCAAGAATTAAAGTTCAAAATAAAACTCCTTTTAAGTTATCATGCGGTTGGATAGGTAGCTTCCATAGCAATGCCACATAGACCTTCCTTGGCGGGCACATCTCTTTGTAATCTAAGGTATCCACTCTCCCCCCACTCTTTACCCCAAGAATTCTTGAGCAGCCAATACTTAGTCCCATCATTACTAGTACCGTACCCAACAGCAGTCACTTCATGGGTTAAGTTTGTACCACATGGTCCAGTGTACACGCCACTCGAATAATACTTGAATTCCTTTGCGTTAATATCAATGGCAACAGAAACCGGCTGGTTCGCAACAGCCTTCAACAATGCATCTTCGTTGTTTGCAGGCACATTCTCGTAGCCGGTTATGGTTATGGCACCAGATGCAGGAGCAACGGTAGTAGTTCTGCAAATTCCTCCATCTTTAGCCTGGTATGGGTAATTATCTTCAGTCGCAAGGCTTTTGTTGAGTTTGATCATGTAGTCATACGCAACCTTTGAATTACCTCCATCGCAGCCGTGATCGTAGCTGTTCGTGTCACAATCAATTAGTTCTTGTTCTGATAGTGAAATTAGGTTTCCTGTTTTGAGTTTGTTTAGCCCTTCTACGGTTGCCACTGTTGCGAACGCCCAACAACATCCTGTAAATATCATTGAGTTAGACAAATTGTTTAAAAACTTCATTTTAATCCCTAAAAAAGACCATGTTTTTAATAGTACCGTATGTAAGATGAAAACTAACAATAGTCATTTGACTCGTGTCCATGTCAGCTTATATATTCCATGTCAGAATTTAATTACTTTTTTATGAATTTATTGTAGTTTGTCTATATTACCCTTTTAAGGGATTCAAACATACAAAAAAATTGAAAAGCATTTTGTAAATCATAACTAATGTATCAAATTGATTAGATTTAATCTATTAGACCTAATGAACTAAAACATAAAAAATACAAACCATTCCAAATTGATCATACTGAATCTATCGGACCTACTGAACTAAAACATAAAAATACAAATTGGAACCAAATTGACCGTACCAAATCTATTAGACCTAAACCATATAACGTACCTAATTTATCAAACCTAGTGAACTAAAACATAAAAAATACTAATCGTACCAAATTGACCGTGCCAAATCTATCATACCTAAACTATATAACGTACCTAATTGACTATACCGAAACTATCGGACCTAAATTAGTGCATTCTTCACCCAATATCAAATTTAAATAAATATAAAAATAAAATAAATAAAAAGAAGTAGGTAGTTATAGACAATAAAGATAGCATTTTTTAGCCAATGAAGATGGAGGTTATGGGTGATAATGAATCTCCGGTTACCTTTTAAAACTTTGATGGTGGAGGTTACATTGTAGACAATAAATATGGCATTCTTGTTAATAGTAGTAAAACATGTGGTTTTATTATAAGTGACATGTCATAATGCATTAGAATAAAAGATCCTTTTTAGATATTGAAAACCTTCCAAGTTATATTCTAAAAATAATCTTTGACAAACCCTCATCTCTAAAAGCCCCTTAAATTGAAAATCTGGCAACATAACATAAACATTGTACACTGTCTTAATATAATCAGTATAAGAAGAAAAAAAAATTACATTACATGCATGTATTATCTCGTGCAAATGTCTAGAAATTGCTTAATGCATGCATACCACAGTCATAACGTTGGCTTTTGACCGGGGCCATATCGACTATAAACATAATAATTATTGGTTGAATGCGCTATCCAGGTTCAGATTTTGGAAACACAAGCATCGCGTGTTTTCAAACAATCAAACAAGAACACATATTGCATGATCTATGAAAGTAAAACCTCATAGAGATAGCTTAATCTTGCATGCTTACCACATTGCCCTTGGTATTTGACTGTGGTCACAGCACCAATTGAAAAATAATCCTTAGATATTGGCACATCGGTGACATTTTCATATCGAAAATTGTTATCTGGAGCTGCTTGGGAAGAGTTGGACATGATCTCGGGGAGGTGTATCCTCTTGTAGCCTTGACTCATCGCCTGAAATTCCTCGTTAGTTAGGTCTGCAAACTTATTGATGTCGAGCCTGTACTTGTTTTCGCTCTTCTTGTTAAAGCCTTTTATAAACTCCACATTGGACTTGAATGTGTTGTAACGCCTGTCCTTCTCTTGTGCATCCTTGTAAACACGTCCATGTCGAGCCATCCACTCCTTGTGCCTCTCCAACATGATTTTTTCGTCATCAGAAAGTTGACGACTACAAAAAGCTTGGGAGGAGCAGAAGCCCAAAACGAGAACCAGAAATAAGGCGAGGGATTGGCCTTGGTTTGTGAGGAGTAGAGCCATGATATTGGTAAGCACTTGGAGTACTTTAGATAAGTTACCTTGGTATACAATACACATTCAGCATGGCGTGGGATTTTATACACAAAATCTTACATGCAAAGCAAAATGGCCAAGAATTTTCTACACGTGCAATAAACTCCCCCATCTTTATTAGGGTGTAAAATGGGTTTAATTTCAAAAATAAAAACAAAAACTTGTTTATTAAAAATATAGCTCATTTATCGTATGTATTAAAAATATAGCTCATTTATCTTCTACCATTTATGATGTTTTTTATTTGTAAGACCCTCCTTTTGTGATCTTTGCATCTTGCACTACAATTGTATTAGATTTTATATTAATTTTTTTATGCAGTATTTGATTTGATAGTTTACTTCATCCTCATTGTTGTTTATTTGACTTGAACATTTTTGTGTTCTGGATATTTTTCTGGGAACATTTTTTTTCATGGCGAAACGGTATTTGACTGGAAACATTAAAATCAAAGAATCAAGCAAAATAAAGTTCATGTCACCAAACGGAATCTCCACATTTCACATACACAATTTCAGGTTCTAAATTTCATGACGGTTTTGGATTAATTGAGGTATTTGAGAGATAAAGGAAATACCAACATGAATGTAATTCAAAGCAATTATTATCCATTAATTTATAAACAACAGCACTTTACAACCGATGAACAAGAAACATAAAGAAAATAATAAATCAGCAAATTTAATTAAACCATCACACTTATCACAAATTAATTAGCAGCATGCGGATGTTGCAGGTGGTTTAAGTTATTATGCGGTTGGATAAGTAGCTTCCATAGCAATGCCGCATAACCCTTCCTTGGCGGGCACGTCTCTTTGTAAT
Source organism: Malus baccata (assembly GCA_006547085.1). Lineage (NCBI taxonomy): Eukaryota > Viridiplantae > Streptophyta > Magnoliopsida > Rosales > Rosaceae > Malus > Malus baccata. The sequence goes on from VIEB01000103.1 coordinate 91,238, forward strand.
CTCATGTATCCACCCTCTCCCCAATCTTTGCCCCAAGAATTCTTGAGCAGCCAATACTTGGTCCCATCATTACTAGTACCGTACCCGACTGCAGTCACTTCATGGCTTAAGTTTGTACCACATGGTCCAGTGTACACGCCACCCGAATAATACTTGAATTCCTCTGCGTCAATATCAACGGCAACAGAAACCGGCTGGTTCGCAACAGCCTTCAACAATGCATCTTCGTTGTTTGCAGGCACATTCTCGTAGCCGGTTATGGTTATGGCACCAGCTGCAGGAGCAGCACTAGCAGTTTTGCAAATTCCTCCATCTTTAGCCTGGTAAGGGTAATTATCTTCAGTTGCAAGGCTCCTGTTGCGGTTGATCATGTAGTCATACGCAACCTTTGAATTACCGCCATTGCATCCGTGATTGTAACTGCTCGTGTCACAATCAACTAGCTCTTGTTCGGATAGTGGAATTAAGTTTCTTGTTTTGAGTTTGTTAAGCCCTTCTATAGTTGCTACTGATGCGAACGCCCAACAACACCCTGTAAATATCATTGAATTAGATAAATTGTTATCTTGTCATTGTCATACAATGTAGCATCATTGAATTAAGACATCATCGAATTAGATAAGTTGTCATTGAAACTAAAACCATTGATTAAATTGAAAACTGGCAACGTAAACATCTTACGTTGTCTGCATATAATCAGTATATATTAGAAGAAAAAAATTACGTTAAACGCATGTATAATTTCGTGTAGATAACTAGATATTAGGTAAGAATTCATGCATACCACACTCATATCCTTGGTTCTTGACCGCGGTCACAGCGCCAGACAATCTCCAATCCACAGAAGATGGCACATTACTGACATTTCCATATCGAAAAGGAGATGCTATCAAAGAGTCGGACATGAGCCCTGAACGTTGCTTTCTCTTGTAGCCGTTGCGCATTGGCCGAATTTCCTCGTTAGTTTTGTCCGCAAACTTATTGACACTCAGCGTGTACTTTTTTCCCTTCTTGTTTTTGTTAAAAGCTTTTACAAATTCCACATTGTTCTTGAATATGTTGTGGCGCATCTCCTTCTCTTGTGCATCATTATAAGTGCGTCCATGTTGAGCCATCCACTCCTCATGCCTGACAACCGTGATTTCGTTGTCACCATAAAGTTGGCGACTACAAAATGCCTTCGAGGAGCAGAAGGCCAAAATTAGCATGAGAAATGAGGCCAAGCGGAGGGAGTGGCCTTGGTTTGTGATGAGAAGAGCCATGATGGTAAGCACGTAGTTGGAGTTCTATAAAGGAATATATCTTAGTGTGCTAAAGAATTTGCCCTAGGATTGGTATCTGAATGGGATTTTATAGACCAAAACTTTTACATGCAAAAAACGGACATGGGATTTTCTACGCGTGCAACAATAACACTACTCATCAAATGCATCCTATTTTTAGCGTGAAAATAACTCCCTAAGCGATCAAAGGCGTCGGATCATACCTTCACACCAGCACAGAGCCTTGCTGCTCCACCAATATTGCCTTGTCGCACCATTGGAATCTTCCAATGGGTTTGTTGGTTTTGAAGTTAGTCATGATTCTGCTTTCTCCAGGCAACTGCCGAGTTAAAATTAGTAAAACCATTAACTGAAGAAATCAAAATCAACAAGCCACTAATTGGATTGTCATTGCAGTGTTGGTGCGACAGAGCTGCGGTGCCGTGGCAGGTGGTGGATTAGCAAGGCATGGTGCTGGGTAGCGATATGATGGTAGCGACGGCTAGCTTGGTCATTTTAAGGCCATAAATTTGTATTAGAATGTCTTTTGAGAAAATTTGTATTCGAGGCTCATGCTCCAGAAATCTCAAGATTGGAAATTTTAACTTGTGATGGGAAATAATCCTTTGAATTTGACGCATAGTTTAGTTTTAGACTTAACCACTGTGATGATAGGGTTTAGGGTTTATTCCAAGATGCATTTTATGATGACCATAGAAATGAATAACAGTTAGGTCATAGGGGTTACTTAGCTCAGCGGTAAGCGGATAAGTCTAATGTTCGAAACCCTCAGATGTAACCAAGAAAAAAGAATGAACGACGATGACGAACGTGCGTATGACAATTCTATCTGAACCGTCGAAGTTTTTCTGAAGTAAATAAGACACACAGAGAGACAGAGAGAGTGACCAAAGTATTGAAGAGAGAATGAGAGAGATGGGAGAATGAGAAATGTGGAGGGCAATATCGAGCTAGGGAAAAGATGCGAAACAGAAAGTAGAAGAGAGTTTTGCGTGGAAATAAGAGAAAGAAACCGTTGAAGATTGATTTCTTGTGCATGGCTACACATCTAATGTGCTGCCACTACCACATAAAGACGCTTCAGTTTTTGTCTTTTGAACAATTATTAGGTAAACTTCACCCAAAATTGAGGTTGGTATATGGGCGTAGCGATTTCTATGTACCCATTGGAAATTCCTATGTCACGATTTCTTTAACGTTTGCATTGGAATCCCGATAACAGTTTTGTTGTTTCCAATACTGCTGAATTTGTTCAAATGTTATTTGAATGTACCCATTGTAACTTTTCAATGTGGCGTCTTTTAAAAAAGTTAAGGTTATCATAAATTCAAGTAACAATATAGAAAGTAACTTGATATATATAAGCATATGCAAGATCTTTCATTTGTTTGGTGTGAGATTGATACTCAAAACAGTCTCACTCACGTGTGGCGAATTTTCCAACCTAATACGTAGACAACACAAATTGTGTGATGTGGATCACGTGTGACCGTTGGATTTCAACATGGGAAAACCTAGCTCTGGTAACATAAAAAAAGTTGAGACTCCACTATAAAGTCAATTGACAACATGAGTAGTAGTTGAACTACCTATAAGCACATGCAATTCCTTCATTTTTTTCAGTGTGAGATTGAACTCTCAAATACAATTTCATTAACGCTTATACTCAAGGTACTGTGTTCGGTTTTCTCCTACCCTGCCAGATGTATGTGTTTTGAATGTTGGAATGAGTATGAAATAGGGAAGTTTTGGGGACTGGCTATAGGTATTCAGTTTGGTAGAAAAGTCTTATTAACAAGGGGAATGCTGATCCTTGNAACAAGTATTTGTTTCATATTAGGATTTTAATAGGAAATCCTATCTGATTATGGAAAGAACTATATGTATATATATGGTAACCTCTCTTCTCACAGATACACGCTCATATCAGGACTTAAGCCTATTTGTAAGTCGAGTACTTAGTCATCTGCGAGAGAAGAGAAGGTTCACTGGAAAGCTTGGTGCAATGGCTTCAAATTCCGGAACTGGCGCAAGTATGCTTTTCTTCTTGGTTCTTCTATGTTCAAGTTTTGGTTAGTTATCTTTAAGTTGTAATTCATGTTTTGGTCTTGATATTGTTTAATAAGTTTATGTCTAACATTGAAATGTTAGGAAATTTATAAATATCAAATATCTAAGAACTAAGAAGTATCTTCTTATTCAGCCATCTAGCCCATGCTTGCGGTTTGGTACCTCTATCACCAACCACGAATTTCTTTCACATTCTGACATCAACCGCGAAGAGTGCACGTATTAACTCTACTTAAAATGTATAACCGGTATTAATAAGCGTATCCACCAAAGAAAATGTTTAGCTATAACTGCAAATATGTCACTTAATATTACAATCTAAGAGTATTCTTCTTTACTTAAAACGAAGGTCTTGCGTTTGATTCGTACCAAAGATCGATGAATTTGAACCACATTCCCCTTAGTATAAATAATATTGTTTGTTAAAAAAAAATTGCAAATAGCACATTTCGTTCCTATAATGTGTTGGGCCTATGAGTATAAATCAGGGACAGGCTCCTTAACATGAGCCTAAACTATTTACTTTTAGCCTGCATGAGTATAAACTAAGGAAAACTAATGAAAAGGGTTTGAAAACTTTGAATTTTAACGATAAGAAGAAAATAAAAGGTAAAGTAAATAGTACCAAGATTGACTTTTTAATGTAAAAATCTGGTTTTTCGTTAAAGTGAACAGTACTGTAGGCTTTTCGTTAAAGTTCCATATAAACTATGAACGGCAAATTCCTGGTCAGCATGAGTATACAATGTTTATGGCAAAACAACATCAAAAAGTCCTTTTTTCCTCATAAGCCAAGAGTGGATTCACAATTTGCCCCATTCAAGATGAAAGAGCAGATTAATCATGGTGTAAGCAAATAACTCCAAATCAAGAGTGTAAAGGGCAAAATCAAATCATGGAATTCATGCATATATATACCAAAAAGGGTTTTTTTTTTTTTTTTTAATCACAATTGGTCCTTAAAAATTTGACCTACCCCATCAAGATGATCTCTGAAATTAAAATCGATCAATGTAATACCTGAAAATGGGTGTCAAAAATCAATGTAATCATTCCGTCAAAAGATTTTGTTATGTGCTGATGTAGCGTATAATTGAGTTCCACATATGAGTGGGCTTATCTCCAATATTAGAAGGCCAGAAGACAACTTTGGTGTCTCAAGGCTTCACCAAAAACTTTTACCCCTAAAACAAAAAAAATCTAAAATTGATAGAATTTGATACATATAAAAGCGCAAAGGCAATTTTGTTAGAAAAATTAAAATTTGTTAATAAAAGATAATAAAGAGAGAAAGGGGAACGTGTTGATCAAACTCCTCCTCCATTTTAGGAGAGATATGATAAAAAACCAACATGGGAAAAGAGGGGTAGAGAAAGCTGTTTGCAGTTGCCGGCAGTTTTAAACTCTCCACTTTGAATCAAATTTGTTGTTTAGCAGATCTCGCTCCCATATTTGTCTGCAACTAAACTGTAAGCCGACCTCCGCTCCCGCTGATCCACCGCCACCTCCACCTCCACCTCCGATCCTTCTTCCTCCCTTTCAATTCTAAACCTACCCTAATTTAAATTATTTAATGTGTTGTGTTGTTCACTTAATTTTGATTTAGTTTAAGTTTTGTCTTCCGGGTTTTGTCAAGAACCTTGCTGGCTATCGCACGAATTTACAACAAGACTGTTCTACAATGGGCTGCTAGGAGATTCCTTAATTTTCTTTTCTTAATCACGGTTTCGTTTAATTTGTATTGGTTTTTTTCTTAATTTTAAGTTTACTTCTAAATCCAAAAGTTAATAGTTTATTTTTATTTTTGTTTTGGTTCTCCCAATCGCCCCTAAAGTGGGTAGTTATGCTTGCAGATTTATGACGAAGGAAAAGATGGACGTGGTGTCATTTTTGAAACTGATATGAGTCGTTACCATTTGGTTTCTCTCATTCTCCACCACTCATAAACAAAGTTGTCTCAGTCTCTTAGGTATTTTGTAATCTGTTTTTAACTTTTTTTTTCTTCTCTTTTGTCTTCTTAGTGTTTGATTTCTTTTCCTCTTTTATCTTGCGGTTTACTAGGGAGTTGATTCATTTTGTTAATCCATTTTTTTATTTACCTTTTCTCTTATATCTTGCATTTTGATTTTGAAACAGATACAAACATATTGCAGGAAGCGGGTGGAAAGGCTAATGAAGACGAGCACGACCTAGCTTGCGAAAAGTGGAGGAAGAGATAGGCGAAGAGGCATATTCTTGCTTGATTAGCGGATTTAACAGGTAGCTTTTTATATTTGTCTTACTTTGTTTATCAAAGTTTTGTTTCCATTTGGATTAATTGTACGTTTCTTGCTAAATTTTAACTATGTTTTATTTTTTTTTAATATAGACAAATTTATTGAATTAAATGATATATTATTAATTAAATGATATATTATGTAATGCAAACTGCCAACCAGATTAAAAGGAAATTCATCGCTCTCCTAGAATTATCACAAAGTTTTAATCAATAATGTGTAATTTCTTTACTGATTTCTTTTTCGTCCTTCACATATTCAAAAATGGCTTCAAATGTCTCTCGTTGGGGAAGCCCTGAATCGGAGTTCTTTGTAGGGTTTTGTTTCAAGCAATTGGATGGTTAATGTATTTTATTTTGTAGGGTTTTGTTTCAAGCATCTGGACGGTTAGATGCATTGGGGTAGAAGCACGAAAAACAAACCATGAAGCACGAAGCAATTCTTGAATAGACTAACGTATGTAATTATATTTGAAAAGAATTTGTAGTTTGATTGCATTGTAAACATAGAAATTTAGAATTTCCGTGTGAAAAAAAAAACTTGGAATTTGGGACCTCCAATTCCCAAGTTTAAATTTCATGAAAATATGTGTCATTTTCCAATTTCTATGATTGAGAGTTAAAAATAACAAATTCCGTATTCAATTCCATTGTTCTTTAGGTTAACCAAACAAGAAAATTCACAAATTCTAAAAAATAAAATCCTGTCATTTAAATTTCCATCATTTTAAATTTCTTTAATAATTTTAAATTTCTTCATCCAAACACAGTATTAATTCACCAAGGATTTGAAGCAGCAAAAAAGGATACGGAATGCACCAAAGCATCTCGAGGACTTTTATTGCAAACAATGTGAGCTTTTCTTCGTTGGTTGATGTATGTTATTTTTTATATGCTAGCTTTTTCATGTAACTTTGTTGTTCTATGTATTCAATTGGGGTGGTTTTTCCTTTTATTTACAAGCTATATGATTTGGTTTGTATCATCGTTAGTTTTAATAGGCACAAGAGACCTATGACTGGCGTTCTACCTTTTTTTTTTTATAATCTTAATTATGCTTTTATGTGTAGAATATAATATGAGAGGAAGATAAATGTGAAAAATTGCTACCAATAGAAAATAAAAGAAGAAATCAATAGAGAAATTTCACATTATGGATTAATCTAAAGTAAAAATAGAGGGACTTAGAGCTAGATTACTGTTTGGGCCCAAAATATTAGTTTGGGCCGAGTATCGAATCATTCTCGGCCCGGAAGGCCTTACGACAAGGGTACCATGGATCGTGGGCCTCCAAACCTAGGTCGGTTAGGTTATGCTGCAAGGCAAGTCGAGTCCTGGCGCAAAAAGGAGTCTCGGCAAAATTAATAACCCGGAAGTGAATTCGGTTCAATAAAGGACTAGGTTCACAGTTATAGTGAAAATAGGAGTGGTCGAGTTAGTGTTTGATCAAGAGAAGAAGTCCTAGTCCGAATAGGGTTTTAACTCACCTTGAGGGTATTCGTTGCTATAAATAGAAGAGGCTGTGCATCATTCAAGCCCCTCCAATTCAACACATAACTGCCCTGCGCAAACTTTCTCAACAATTTTGAGATTTTATTTTCTCTTTCCGCTGACACGTCTTCCGTTGGCATCAACAGCACTGTGAAAGCAACCAGCGACATCTTAAGTCGGCATAGATAGCTCTGTCGCCGTAGAATCAGTCGGTCTCGCAGTATCTTCCATTGGCATCAACAGCACTGCGGCGAGGACAGTTGGTTACCTATCCAAATCTCGGTCGAGAAGGATTTCCGAATCCTTATTGATTGAGGTCATCTCATTAGCCTTCTCGGCGAAGTGAGGTGTTACAGTTTATTGAGCTCGGCGCATTGCACGCCGAGTTATTTTATGATTGGATACTCTCAAGTGGGATTTAGAGTTCGGCATTCAGACGGCCGAACCACGTTTACTATCAAGACTTATATTCGCTTTGAGTATTTGTGCCCTTACACTTTGGTGTCGATTCGGCGTGAGTTTACTCTGACGAATAACATCACTATGACCGAATCCGACGATGACGATTCATGAACTTCGTAAGAATAGTAGCCGTCTTCAGGTTCGAGAACCCAAAAGGCCGAGACGTGTTCCTTTCTCGGTCGCAATTGCAAGACGCATAAGTCAGCCGCGCGCCCAACGCAACATCAACAAATTTACTCCTCGGCCGAGCTCGGTCGACGAGGTGGCACGCCCCGCATTCACCGAAGGACGTAGTTAGCTTATAGATTACTCGGCCTGCGCGCCACGTAGGCTTGGTAGTTTTTAGAGTCAACAATTACAAATAAACATCGGATATTTAAAAGATTTTAGGGCCATGCAGCGCTAGTAATAAATAAAAGCCTAACAAAGGAATAAATTAGTAGATAAATTACACATTATGTATTAATCTAAAGTAAAAGATAGAGGGATTTTGAGCAAGAAACTTTGTATGTCACGCGTAGCGCGTGTGATATAAAAAAGGACTTTCGCACGAGCAAGACATGAAGAATACGTATGAATTGTTTTTGTAGTAAAGATGTCCTTACGTATACATAGATGTGAAAGGAAAACAAACTCTAAATGCCACGCGTAGCGCGCCGTGATGTAAAAAAGGTTTTTCGCACGCGTAAAGCGCGTGCAGAAAAGCTAGTGTTATTTTATTTTGGAATTCTTTCCTTTCTATTTTATTTTATTTTGATTTCGTTATTTTATCCATCTTTTTAGATTTTTATTAATAAAAATATGACGCTATAAAGGAATAAAAAAAATCAAATTCTTACTGATGCCGCATCAATTGGTTTCTGCAAATTGTATCTAAAAATTGGATCTCCCTAACATTAACCTTAACCTTAGTAGAAACATCCCAAAACGTGGGCAGTTAATTTAGCTTTTATTTTAACCATTTTAGCCCTAGTTCATTAAACTTTTTTTTTTTGGAAAGAGTTTGTCTGTAGCAAACTCCCTCAACTTTTATTAAAACAAGCCGAAAATTACAAGCAAACCAAAGGCCCTACTTACAACTATACACAACTAAAAAAGGACCAAAACCAAAAGAAAACCAGAAAGAGGACCCAACAACGGTAAAGCCCAAAAATACACAACTGCCGAGAAACTTCTACTAAAATCTCCTCCACCGACAGAGATCCATACCAGCCAGCTAAAGCGTCTTCCATCACCAAGTATCGCCGCCGCAGACACCACCGCCAACCCCGAATAGCAACCCAATCACAGCCATCAACAAGAGATAGTCGGCACCAAAGAAGGATTAGCCAACTACCAAGAAGAAGCTCTGGGAAACCCACGAGCAACACTGTCGAAAACGACAGAGCAAGGAGAAAGTGGTGGTGTTGGAAATACCCGAGCCAAGAAAAAAATCCAAACTCTACACACGAACTCAAGAGGAAAAGTGGCTGAAGATCGGACTGAGGGAGGGATGGGGAAAGGGATACCGACAAGAATAAAAGAACAGGATAGGCCAGAGAGAAAATTGGGGAGAAACATTAGGGGAAGTGAAAAGAAAAGAAGGAAGAAGAAAAGAGGAAACCAACAAGAGATAGTCGGCACCAAAGAAGGATTAGCCAACTACCAAGAAGAAGCTCTGGGAAACCCACGAGCAACACTGTCAAAAACGACAGAGCAAGGAGAAAGTGGTGGTGTTGAAAATACCCGAGCCAAGAAAAAAATCCAAACTCTACACACGAACTCAAGAGGAAAAGTGGCTGAAGATCGGACTGAGGGAGGGATGGGGAAAGGGATACCGACGAGAATAAAAGAACAGGATAGGCCAGAGAGAAAATTGGGGAGAAACATTAGGGGAAGTGAAAAGAAAAGAAGGAAGAAGAAAAGAGGAAAGAGGAAACGGCAGAGAAGGAGAAAAGAGGAGAAAACAAAAGAAAGAGAAAATGGGCAACCGACTCCAGCCAAAAGCTAGAGTCGGCGCCAGAAATGGTGGGCAAGATGGAAACCCTCACAAAAAATGGGAAGGACTCTCACAGAGAAGGAGAGAAGCTCTCTCACGGAAATGAAGGTAAATACCGCAAGGTGAAGAAAAAATCCAAAAAAAATCCAATGTCAATAAAGTGTTTGTTCAAGAGGAAAAGACCAACAGAGGTTCTAAGTTTGCTAGTCCTCAGCCCACGGAACCCCATGTTTTGCCCAGAGATAGTAAGCTCCAACGGGACCTCGACCCCCCAACTCGTACAGCTCCGGTGCTATATTTTTCTTGTCTATCTCATTCAAAACCGGAGTTAGAATGTTCCACGCAGCGGCAAGCTCGTCGCTTCTCAGAAAGAGGTGGTTGTCTCCGTCAATGACATCAAGAAGGAGATGCTCATATGAATCAGGCACTTCCACATTATACCTGCCATGACCAATAATAAGCACATGAATTTAAATGATACCAAGTTACCAACTATAATTGTAGTAAAACAAGAAAATATTAGAGTGCTTGCTTATCCTTGTAGAGCAAATTCAGTTCCGGAGAATCCAACTGCAACCCTAATCCCGGAATCTTATTGTTAACTCTGACTACGATGGCCTCATCGGGGGTATCACGCAGAATCAGCTCATTGGTAGCACGGTCGATGTTGTGCCCCAGACGCTCACGATAAAGATTTCCTGGAACATGTCGAAACTGTATACGTATCTCCACTCTGCATTGCACAACTTGTATTCAGTACGAAGATTCGAAATTGTTAAGGTAAATCTTATCTCATCACTAATCAATTTACACTAAAAGCTGCATGTAAACGAAATATATTCACTTTTGGAATTTACTATCTACGGATATATCATATATGCCCCAGTAGGCCAGAGCTAGAAAAAGAAAAACAAGTCTATTCGCCCCCTACGGCTCTACCAAAACTATCTTTAAGAATAAACTTATATTTATCCACTTCCAAGAAATGACTGAGATAACACCGTAATTAAGCTAGATTTCTAACTTCCCTGGACATATATATGGCTCTTAACATAAACAGAATATTCTAACCAGTATAACATCCTAATGTTAAATCTGCATTTTATGTAACCATCGAACTCAGAACATTCGGGAAGTGGGCTATAAATGTTTTGACTAATATAATAAAGTTTTAGTATAAAGAAGCACTGAGATAGATGCAACCTGTGTTGGATGAGTCCCATGCCGGCTTTGATCAGGAAAGGCACGCCATCCCAACGTGCATTGTCAATGTACAATGCAGCAGCGAAGTATGTGGGTGTCAGACTGTTCGTATAAACATCAACCTCATCCTTAGTACTCCCTTTATATTGACCAAGAATAACATCACTGGGCTCCAATTTCCGAACTGATCTCAGAAGTTTGGCCTGAAAGGAAATAGCTAGTCATAAGAAACACTGTCGGCATTACAAATCAGTATAACAAGCAAGTACCTTTTCATTTCGTATATCTTCCCCATCCAGACTTATTGGTGGTTCCATGGCAAGCAATGCTATTGTTTGAAGTATATGACTGTGTACTATGTCACGAATGATGCCGTAACCATCAAAGTACCTTCATCAAAAAACAAGAAATGAATTATCATAGGTGGTTCTAATTGCATTAATATGTATTAAAAGAACAACGATACAGCCATCAGGATTACTTTCCCGCTTGGACACCCAAGTCTTCTGATAAAATGACCTGCAACACGATCCAAGTGTTTTATATACATCAAAGACATCAGATTTCATTCGATGAATATATTATTGAGATAAGTTACCTGTACATTGCGTATGTATGTACGGCTCCACAGTGGCTCAAACACTAGATTAGCAAACCTTAAAACTGTGAGATTTTCGATGAGGTTCCTTCCTAAAAGATGATCAATCCTGAAATAAGAGACTATCAATACGAGAATGGACAACACTAATCATCTGTGTCAGTGTGATGTGTAGAAAAGACAAACGGAGTGCCAAAGACCTGTAGATTTGTTTTTCTTCAAACTTTGAAAGAAGAGACTGCGTCAACCGATGAGATGATAATACATCAAAGCCAAAAGGTTTCTCAACAATTACACGATTCCAGCCCTTCAGGGATTGCGCATTATCAGCGATTGAACACGCAACATTTATAAGTGCTTCTTGTGGCACAGAAAGGTAAAATATCCGGTTTGCTTCAGATTTTCCCTGAGGTAGGTTAACTGTTAAAGAACCAATTATCAAAAGCATCCACCTAGTAATTTCAAAAGTCATATAAGATCCACATAAGACAAGAAATGTTTTTCTTAATATCTGAGCATAAATTTTAACTGTTAAAGAACCAATTATCAAAAGCATCCACCTAGTAATTTCAAAAGTCATATAAGATCCACATAAGACAAGAAATTTTTTCTTAAATATCTGAGCATAAATTTTAAAGAGGTCACACTTGGTGCGATGGCAAGTGCCTTCGCCCATGAGCGGTAGGTCTCGGGTTCGAGACTTGGGAGCAGCCTCTCCATAAATGGGGGTAAGGCTAGCTGACATTCACCTCTCCCAGACCCTGCGTAAAGCGGGAGCCTTGTGCACTGGGTACAACCTTTTTTTTTTATCTGAGCATAAATTTTACCTCGAACTGCTGCATCAGCACATTGAGCTTTGACATCCCTTCTCTGTTGTCATAGCCTCCATTAATGTAGTGTGTTCGACTAAGGAAGACATCCATTTTGTTTCCACAGTTTTCTCTGAGAGGAAAATTGGAACGTACTTACCATGGTAAGCTAAATATTCAGATAAATTTAAGCCCTTTGTGGATGGATCCAATTAAACAAGAAAAGAATTTAAGACTAGAACAGATGGCATGGAATTTGTGGTGACACAAGAAGCATACTGATGGTCGATACGACAAGTCAAAGTTGAAGCAATCATGGATCTCAGGTCTTCATCTGTAATATCCTTTCTTGAATAACCAAAGATACTAACATTCTGCAGCCAATTTTAAAAAAAGTGAGAACCCGAAAACCCTTTCATTTATTGAAATGTCAAACAAGTTTGGATAACTTTATTCTTCACCAAACAAGATCTTCAGTGTACATACCAATGTTATAGTGGTGACACAAGAAGCATACTGATGGTCGATACGACAAGTCAAAGTTGAAGCAATCATGGATCTCAGGTCTTCATCTGTCATATCCTTTCTTGAATAACCAAAGATACTAACATTCTGCAGCCAAATTTTAAAAAAAGTGAGAAACCGAAACCCCTTTCATTTATTGAAATGTCAAACAACTTTGGATAACTTTATTCTTCACCAAACAAGATCTTCAGTGTACATACCAATGTTACCTTTACTTTTATGCTAAAGGCCCAGCTTACATAGATATCAAAGTCATCATACCTCTGGAAGAAAGCCGCTGTAATACAGAGCAAAAAGCGCCGGGAAAATTTTTCCCCTTGCCAGTTCGCCAGTTGCTCCTATGACCGCAATACAGAGTGAGGCTTCTGCACCACCCTCAATGAGAAACTCGGAGGAATGTGTTTGTGGTATGGAAGGAGATTCTAAGGAAGTAGTAGGCCCTGTTACAGAATCATGTGGTTTGGAACTTGGCAAAGAACTTTCTTCAAGTTGCAAAGTTATTTTTGTAGTTCGATCATTGGAATCTGCAGAGACACAAGTAGAATCTAAAAAGATTTCACTATGGAAAGAAAAGATAAGTAACTGAAAAATACCAATTCTTATATTACTAATCCTCAAGGACCTCAACCAATTATAGAGCATACCTCCATGTGGTAAAGTCGAATAAGAATGATCCGTTAAGTGATCTTTGACTTCATTTTTTAGGCTCTTATACTCATTTGTAGGTCCAATTTTCCTCTTATGATGTTGACTGTGTAGGTTTTCTAGTATCCATCGTTTTAAGCCACAAAATTTCCGGCAGAAATGGTGAGGCCCTCCGTGGAGCACAACTCGCCCACCTGGCCCAGAACGGAAGAAGTTTGCTGGAGCCTACATTCAACCAAACAGAAACAAAAATCCTTAGTTTCATTTCTTTTCATGCTTTATCTGTGTTCATCTTTCACATTTGTACAGATGAAACCCGGTCAGGACAGACCTGAAAAACCTAGGATAATACGCTCCCGGCCCCGCCCCATTCCTTCTTCTGGCTAATTAAACAGAATGAAGCAACTAAACACGAGTCCCTCTAGAATCTAGGGAGACCAAATATGATTCTTTTCATTTTCAAGGAAAACCAGATAAATACGCACCAAGATTAGAGTAGAATAGAGTAGTTTAGAATATCGCCTTGCCAAACTGAGGTTCAAATCATCCAGACCTCACTCTATCTTCCTCAAAGACTAAAAATTTCACCACCCCATTCACAAAAGTCCTCTTTTTCCACTACCTGAGTTATAAATTCAGTTAGGTTTCCCAAAAAAACAATGGATAAAGCAAAGAACAACAAATTTGACATCCATTTTTTGCTTTTCTCAGTCTGAAAAATCAAAACTTTTCTCTGCCTCACTCCCATTTTCCAGGACACCAAACACCCCATTTCATCAATTCAGCTTGGTTCCCTCCCAAAAACACAGAACAAGCAAACAAACAGAAATTTTCCCATGTCCAATTTTCCATTTTCCAGTCTTTAAAATCCAAACTTTTCACCGATTCTCTCCTATTTTCTACTACACTTAACGATATAAATACACACAAAGATCAAAGTAAGTAGAGCAGCATATACAAATATAGAAATACAGGAGAATATATATCGACGGTTGAGAGAAGAACTCACCCCAAAAGAGAATTGGTGAGCAGTGAAGCAGAGATCGCTTGGTGGCCTTGAAGCTGAGGATGGCAATGAGACACCTGAAAGCGACATCGACATCCTTTGACCTCCTTGACCACAGTTCGGTTTTTAATGTCGTTTAAGCTTCTGTTCTGTGACTGTCTGTCCCCGAAGAAAAAGATAAAGGGGATGATTGTAACCAAATGTTTATGGTTTCGAATGCACCGGATAAAACGACCAGTGACTCTGTGGGGTTAATCGTACGGTTGATATATTTTGATGGGATGAACCTGGAAATGATTGGGCCATGTGAGAGAATGGACGGCTGTGATGGGAGAGAGACTGTTAGATTTTGTCTGTACTACGTTATCTATCATGGACAAGGATTGTCTTTCCTTCTTGTTCTCGTGTCCTCCCATGCTTTTATGTTTGTGTGATCATGGTTAAGACACATCAATATTTTATATTACTATTTATTTTTTATCTTATTATCTCTATAAAAAAAATAATATGAAATGTTGACGTGGTTTAATCGTGACTACACAAAACAAGAGAGCACAGAAGGATACAGGAACATTGATGAGAATGGACGGCTGTGATGGGAGAGAGACTGTTAGATTTTGTCTGTACTACGTTATCTATCATGGACAAGGATTGTCTTCCCTTCTTGTTCTCGTGCCCTGTCATGCTCTTATGTTTGTGTGATCATGGTTAAGACACATCAATATTTTATATGGCTATTTATTTTTTATCTTATTATCTCTATAAAAAAATAATATAAAATGTTGACGTGGTTTAATTGTGACTACACAAAACAAAAGAGCAGATACAAGAACAATGATTGTATGCCCTTCTTGTTCTCGTGCCCTCCCATGCTCTCATGTTTGTGTGGTCACGGTTAAACCATATCAATATTTTATATTACTATTTATTTTTTATCTTATTATCTCTATAAAAAAAATAATATAAAATGTTGACGTGATTTAACCATAACTACACAAAATAAGAGAGCACGTAAGGGTACATGAACAAGAAGGGCAGACAATCATTGGCCATCTATCATTGTTGTCTACTTGTCTTGGGTACGTCATGTTCGCGTACTTCTGATTTGTCGTCTAGTTAAGACTAGGGGCTTTGTCGGTTTGTCCTTATCCGAAAAAAATAGAAGGAAAATGGGGGATTTGTCATGGATTTGGTTGAGCAGGAGTTGTTTGGGTTGGGCTGTAGGTTTCTTCAATAAATTCCATAGGCACATTTGCACCCAATTTTCTCTTCGATGTTGTCTTTCTTCAAATCAACGATTTTTGCACTCTTCTAATTCTATGAGTACACTTTATTTATTTAATTTATTTGAATTGAAATAGAAAAAAAGAATTAAGAACAAAAGTCGAAAGGAACGCGTAGAAAGATAACAAAGTTGTGAAAATCATTTCTTTTATTTTCTAAATTGTTATAATGGGTCATGCGGTTGAGAGATTTTTTAATGTGAGCGGAACAGGGGTGATACATCATGTGTCATTATACAAATTGTGGGATATGTGTGTTAAAAAGTTAATAACTTAAAAAAATACAATTTTCCACCACTTATATAAAAACACGTAGTGTACTATCCGTGTTCCGATCACAATGAAAAATTTCTTCATGCGGCTAAAAAGAGAACTTATGAGATGTTTACATTGGTGATGTTTTAAGTTAATTATGTATTTTAATGTAAAAATACAATCACATAGCAATGCATAATTAATTTAAAATATGAATATCAAAAACTTTTAAATGTAATTAATTTTTGCATGAAGCGAAAGACAAGTAGGAATTTGATAACAAAATTATCACCAGTTATTCATTTTGATTACTCAATATTACAAAATTGGACAAACACGTCATACATTTACTTTATAAATTATCACATGAAACAAGCTCATATGATGCACTCTCACAATCGTATTTTCACGTATTTATAACATGATCAGTTATTATTTTTCTAATTGAAGTTGGTGCAATCAATTATTGTAAATCACATGTGTGAAAAGTTCTAAAAGATGCTAAGTGCTAGTCGGGCTATGGATTAAGGCTTAGTGGCGCCTAAGCGAGGCCTAGGTGGGTTTAAGTATATTTATTTATATCATATAAATAAGTGAATCTTTATACTTAAAATAATACATCATTATATTGGGATACAAAATTGTAAAATAAAAAGACATATATATATATATATATATATATTGAACAAAAATAAAATAAAATGCAAATGAAATTTATTGATTTTTTGTCGAAGTGAGAGTAACGACCTAGTCAGGTGCCTAGACGGGTCTAGGTAAGGAAGACAGGCGCCTAGACAAATTAGGCCGACGCCGAAGAAGGTCGAGGTGTCATTTCTTAATTTTCAAATGCCTAGAGATTAATCGAGATGATGATCAGCCGTTTAACGCCTGAGTGAGACCTAGGCGGCGCTAGATGGAGATTAAAAGAATGATATGTTATAATTTTCAATCATTTGCATGAGCTACAAACTTACATAATACATATTGGATGTGATACGTTATTCCCCAAAACAGTTCGTAGTACAATAATTGGTGTTAGCAAAGAAGGAATCTTTGAGTTTAGCAACTAATTTTTCGACGGTAGGTCCAAAATTATCTCAATAACAACAATAAACGACAAATCTTTGGATAAACAAAGAGAGGTAGAACAAAAAGAAAGTTTCTTACCTAATCTAACAGTTGTCAAAAACCATTAAAGAATTTGTGCAAATATGTGGTGCATGGCATGGAGAGAGTTTCTGATGCAGGATGACTCAATCTTTATATAATGTAATAAATATATGTTAGTGGGTAGATTATGTGGGGTTAATATTAATGAGTTCATTAACTCTAGTAATGATGCATGTATCAGTAATTATTAAGAGGTGGTTAGAGTTTTTATAAATTATGAGTATTTTGTATTCTAGGGGGAATATTATGATGAATTGAATTGAAAATTGAGTGCAGTTTGAGAGAGTTTTCTCATTTTTGTTCTTGTTCTATCAACTCGGATATTCCAACGAAATTAACAAGGTATAGACACCCTAACCATCATTGGCCATTCTCGTGCAGAGAATCAACAACGTTCGTGTGATAAACTTCTTGGCATTCTTGTGAATCAACAAGAGGTTTAGGACTTGTGAAATTCGGTATTGTCTTTGACAATCAACGAATATGCAAGAAAAAGTTACGCATTTCATGTGTTTTTGTTTTAACATTAATTCTTCATTTGAGGATCGGATCGGTATCCAGATTTATTAATCAACTGATTCGCGTTTTGATCGCTGCATTATTTGGTATCAGAGCGTCAGCTTGATCCAAGGGTGACGTTGTATCAAGAGTAACAACACCAACATGTCGCAACTACCAATAAATGGAGGTCTTAATATAGATCTTCCTCCAATATTTGATCGTTGTTGTGAGGGTTGTGAAATTTGTGATGCAATTCCAAATCGATGGGACCTTGGAAATGTTGAAGGCTACAACTTCAAGTTTTTCTTTGAAGATATGGAAGTCGAGTCCCATGGCTTGTTTCACATGTTGGATAGTTCTGAATTTGTCGATTTGATCGGGGTTGAAAGTTTAAAATTTTATTATTTGGTTGATATTGCAAGCATGATGAGGACGAATAAGAAGAAATTGTGCATTGCAAGATTGACTATGGAGTGTGAGCTTTGCGGTTCAGGAATATTCATGATTTCTAAATATTTGTTTGATTGGAGTGGAAAACCTCAGTTTCAAAGCCAACAATGGAAGCCGAATCATTATTCTTGGAAGATTTCAGAACAAGGAAGTCTGAATTCGAGGACGAATTCTTTCCAAACCAGTGAGAATGATGCAAGATGACTAAATCTTTATTTAATGTAATAAATATATGTTAGTGGGGGTAGATTAAGTGGGGTTAATATTAATGAGTTCATTAACTCTAGTAATGATGCATGTATAAGTAATTATGAAGAGGGGGTTAGAGTTTTTATAAATTATGAGTATTTTGTATTATCGGGGGAAGATTATGATGAATTGAATTGAAAATTGAGTGCAGTTTGAGAGAGTTTTCTCATTTTTGTTCTTGTTCTATCAACTCGGATATTCCAACGGAATTAACAAGGTATAGACACCCCAACGATCCTTGGCCATTCTCATACAGAGAATCAATCACGCTTGTGTGATAAACTTCTTGGCATTCTTGGTGAATCAACAAGAGGTTTAGGACTTGTAAAATTTGGTATTGCCTTTGACAATCAACGAATCTGCAAGAAAAAGTTACGCAATTTGTGTGTTTTTGTTTTAACATTTGTTCTCCATTTGAGGATCGGTATCCAGATTTATTAATCAACTGATTCACAATTTGATCGCTGCATCAGTTTCAATGTATTCTGAATACGGACACACATGTTATATGTCATAATATAAGTGAAATAACGCTTAGAAAAAAGAGGTTTTTTAGATTTTAGGACTTCAATAAGATTGTTTTTAGATTTTAACCCGAATGGTTATCAAAATCTAATATAAGTTCCTATTTTTAAAACTTACCTATTTAAGTAATTATAACACATTTATTATTTATAAACTTATCATTCGAAAATTCTTTACTCATCCATAATTATGTTTTTTATTTTGTGATCTAATCATATTAGTAGATTAAAATTTATTCAAAATTCAAATTATCGTTATTAAAAAAATTCAAGATCAAAACAAAATCAATTTATACATAACATTCGGTACCTTATTTTATTCATAGGTACGGAAGTATCGGTACATAACTTTAGGTACCTTATATTACTTATAGGTACAAAAGTATTGGTTCGTAAGTTTAGGTAAGTCGGTACATAACTTTCGGTACAAATATGTCGGTATAAATGTCTCAGAATGTAACTATAGTATCCAAACATACATATGTATGTAATATGCATATACATATATATAGAGAAATTCATGTACAATGAAAAATATATAATAATATATGACTTTTCTTATTATGGGAACTTAATAATAACTATCAATGATAAATAACATTTTTATTATTTATGAGAATCAATATATAACCTACAAACAAAAAACTCAATAATTATTACAACATATTTAATATTAAAAAAATTACAATTAAATGCCAAGGATTGGAAGTAATTTTTAATTTTAGATAAGGCTTTATTCAAAAAGTAATCTTAGACAAGGATTAGAATTGAATTTTCTGTAAAAAAAATTGTTCACTGCCTGCCTCCATTGCATACTATCCGAAGTCCTTCACTACCAAATATTTTAAGGAATTTTAATGAAAAGCTTCTTGTTTACTTTAACAAAAAATCATATTTTTACACTAAAAAGTCAATCCTAATACTATTCATCCTTTATTTTGTCTTTATTTTTAAAACACAAATTTTTTAAATTATTTTCATTAGTTTTTATAATATTTTAATCTCAATTAACAATAATTTCATCTATAATCATTTCTACTCTGTTTTTTGTTGTTTGATAGTGACCCTCCACTAACACGTTCCTCAATCTCTCTCTATCTCTCTCTCTCTCTCTCTCTCTCCTCTAATCAATCTATTTAGAATCTTAGAGGGATTGTAAATAAATCATCTTTGAGCAGATAAGACTGGTGGGTGAGAGGCTTGTGAAGATTACAGGCAAAAAAAACAACTCTCCAACTTTTATCTATTTATGTTGTATAATTTTCAGAATATATAATCCTGCATGCTTTTATTTCAAGGTAGATTTCTGGGTTCTTCGATATATATATCATCATCTGTTCGATTCCAATTGGGTTTTCTGTGTACAATTTGGGGTTCTGATTGCTTTCATAATTTCATATCATCTTGTTTTTTAAGTTTGTTGATTGCCCTTGATATTTGATCTTCATTTGCTGTTGAATTCTGTGTTCTCTTGTTTTTCTGGGATTAAATTTTTATATTGTTTGTCAGCTGGTTTAGTTTCTGGCCATGTTGAATTCCCGATTTTGCATTTCCTGCGGTTTTTCGAATCGAAACTTGTTTTGTTTTTCAAAATTTGAATGCAGTCTCATCAAATATTGCTGTTGTGATTGCTGGACTATTGATTGATTGAAATTTAACTTCTTTTGCAGTATCCAGCCATATAATTGTTTAACTATTACATTATGGTGTTAACTAGTATGATACGAAGCAAAATTCGAGGAAGAGGGTTGATATAATGCATCTGTTAACAATCAGCTTTCAGATTTTAGAGTGACCAATGAGTTTTATGGATAACACCGTTACGAGGTCTGAATTCTTTCAATGATTTGAAATGAAATCAGGGTATTAACTAGTAAGATACGAGCAAAATTTTGAGGAAGAGCGTTGATATAATGATGTTAACAATCAGCTTTCAGATTTTAGAGTGACCAATGAGTTTTATAAATAAAAATGTTACGGGGTGTGAATTCTTTCAATGATTCAAATGGAGTCCATGTGTTTGTTTAGGAAAGCATGTTGATTGCAGACCAAGACTTTCTAAACGTGCTTGAGTGTTTATAGTTATACCTCTCCATTTCGTTTGCTCATTTTTTATTTTTTGATGCAGGTACTTAGATATATTTCTAATTTGATGCTATAACACATACATCGATTACATATTAAAAACAGACAAATGGGGTCTGAAGGGCCTTCGCCAGTAACTATTCATGTGACCGGTTTTAAGAAATTCCATGGAGTTTCGGAGAATCCGACTGAGACAATTGTCAGTAAGCTCACGGAGTATGTGAAGAAGAAGGGTTCATCAAAAGGTCTTGTTCTTGGAAGTTGCAGCATTCTTGAGACTGCAGGACAAGGAGCACTTGTCGCCCTGTACCAGACATTGCGATCTGCTATCAACGAGCAGGATACTTCAAATTCCAGCAGAACTATTTGGGTCAGTTGCTTTCATGTCTGGTCCATTGTTTCTTAATTTTTTTGTCCGAGAGAAAATGCACTTGTACAATACATTAATGATTTTTCTAGAACTTTTAACATATAACAAAGTTTTCCATAACATCAGTCCGAGAGAATTTAATTGGTTTGAGCATGGTACTTGCGTATGTGTATTCATGTGTCCCTTATCTTACCCTTTCTTAATTTGAACTATTTTTGTATAGTTACACTTTGGTGTTAATAGTGGTGCAACAAAGTTTGCTATCGAGCACCAAGCGGTCAATGAAGCTACTTTCCGTTGCCCTGATGAAATGGGATGGAAGCCTCAGGTTAGACAGAACTCAAAGGGTTTGTTCTCTAGTTAATTGGGATTTTATTTTAGAGGTCTTCAACATTGTTCAGATTTTTTAAACTTTAATCATCTGTTTTGCAGAAAGTTCCGATTATTCCTTCAGATGGTGGAATTGCACATATTCGAGAGGTAGAATGAGTGGCCATGTATCTTTGATTAGATGTTTCTTTAAAATTTCTAGTAATTTCTCCTGGACTTTCATATATCGTTTTAATTTTAGGTTGATTACTTAAAGAATACCTGCTTGGAGAACTTAAGTTGTCTTTAAAAATAGGTCGAATTTATACCTTAAAGCATTTTCTTCCTTGTTGGAAGCCCATAGATTACAGTATCTACAATCATGAGTAATCTTTTTGTGTCAGGATTCTTGTTCCATATAAAACTTGTTTTTTATGAAAAGGATATCATAGAACGTATGTTGTTTAGTTTCTTTTTCCGGATTAGTGTGATGGCATGGAGCCACCCTTTCGGAGTAGAGGCATTCCTGTGCTCGGTGAATAAAGGAAACCGCGAAGTGATGACTATACCCTGAATGGTTGTACAACTTCAATACTATAATGATGGTTAATGCAATCGTAGATTCACAGGTCTTATTTGGTATTCGTGTATGACTGATAAATGCATGACTTGAAAGACTCCTCATTATCATCAGTCTTGAAGGTATTTCTGTTCTGATTCTGTGCAGACTTCTCTTCCCGTCGAGGAAATAACAAAGGCCTTGGCAAAGAAGGGTTATGAGGTGATGACCTCGGATGATGCAGGTCGGTTTGTTTGCAATTACGTCTACTACCATTCCCTTCGGTTTGCAGAGCAAAACGGGATCAAGTCACTCTTTGTTCATGTGCCTCTCTTCTTGACCATAGCCGAGGAGACCCAAATGCAGTTTGCTGCTTCCTTGCTAGAGGTACTTACTTCATTATGCTAGTACACTCCTCCACCCACACCTGTATGCCGAAAAGCTTGATTGTAAGCCAGCTTGAAGTTGCCATGTAAATTACGGTGGATCAACGCTTCATAAATGGAAATGCTCGAATAATTAGAAAGCGTAATCAGAGACAAACTGTATTGAAAGAACATTCTTAATTATGATGTATTTTCATGTCTTTTCCAGAAACTTTCGGTGACATGCCGAAATTCGAATCCAGTTTGTGACTGACATCCCAGTCTGGTCATGAGCTTACCACTACTTTTATGAACTCCATCTTTTACAGTGTAATCTAATTGATAAAAAAAAAAAAGGTAAAATAAGTGAAGGAACCAAAATCAAATGACCAAGGGCCGGTTTAGTAATCATATCGGCTTTCGGTTTTCATTTTAGTGAAACGTACTGGTTATCACATGGCCCCTAAATTATTGACGGGAATGGAAACAAATTGAAACACTAAGGCAAAGACCTTTCCATGTAGCAATAATTTAGCAATAAACATCAGAACTACCGTATGAGTTGATAAGAAGAGTGGAGAGAAGATAATATATGCCCCATGACTGGATAAATCTTCTACCTTTATGGTAATGGCAGTGGTTTATCTACTTAGAAATATAACATGTGAGGTGGTCCTTTATGACCTATGCTACACTTTATTCCAGCCCCTATGGTCCCCCATTAGACCAATCTAAACACCCTCTTTGAGCCAACATTCTTACATTAGACTTGGGGGGGGGGGGGGGGGGGCGACTAGTTTTTTAGTCAACACGATGATCATGTGCTAAATACAGCTAGTTAAACAGATGTAGTTGTCACTTATTTATACCAATTTTATTGCATCAACCCGATAAATGATTTCAGCAAATGAATACAAGCGGTTTGCATATAGAAAAAAGGTGCTGTGTGGAATCACTTTTTCATAAAGTCATTTCTAATTACTCTTATGAGTTTAGGATATAAAATTTTCACAATAGTATATCATTAACATCCCTCTACTATTTGAAAGAAGTTTAAAGCTCAACCAGTTAAGATCATTAACAATTGTGTCTGGTGTTCTATGTTCAACGGTGTTTTATCATAAGGAAATTTGTAGGCTATATCTTGGAGATGCTCTTGGATTTGGGCTAGACAATGAATTAATTTAAATCAAATAGAACAAACCCATTATAGCAAGCTGGATTATTATTCTGTGGCAACCTTGGCGGTGTCCCCCCCAACAAGCAGAGAACTGGTGGAATTGTAAGGCTCTGCACTGTTCCATAAGCACTCCAGCAAATAGGTTTCGCCACGTATGCTCCTTGAGCAGGATACAGTTCCACTTCAGAGAGAGTGAGATTTGTGCACGGCATGGAGTCACTGCAAGCAAAATTCATTGGCGGGCTTCTGACGTCGTATGTACCTTTTATGTTTGTGTACAAAATATCAGATATCTGAACTGCAGAGGTTTGGTTAGGGCAGTTCTTGGTGAGGCAATAGTACTGATCTAATAAAATCGGGTTTCGAACGGTGTCCATGTGAATGTTGTGGAATGTTATCCTTGACACTGACCCTGATCCGCCTTGCCAAGTTTTGATCCGAACCCCGTTGTCAGAGTGCTTGATGATCGAGTCCCTCACGGTAATATTTGAAACACATGCTCGAGAATGGAGATTCCCTAGACTTCCAATGCTGTAGGAAGAAAGAGAATTAGGTAGAATTAAACTTTAGAAACCATCCTATTCGAGCTTTCGAGCATTGGATGTACCTTATTCCATGACTTGGGCCGCAAGTAATGTTCCTAATGTCTACATTGTAACAACCAGCTCCTATTGAGACGCAGTCATCACCTACATGAAGAATTAAAACCCAAGATCAGGCTGAGTTTTTGAGAGATTAGAGAGAAGAAAGACATGTTGAATCGGAAGCTGCTTTTGGGTAATTACCATTGGAGATTAGTGAATTGTACAGTTTCACATTGTTTGTGTTCTCTATGTGAATTCCATCTGTGTTGGGACTCAAAGCAGGTGCTTTTATGGTAAGTGATTCTATGTGGACGTTTTGACAGTTATCGAACCGAAAATGAAACTGGGGGCTGTTCTTAACTTTGAGTCCTTGCACTCGCAAATTGGAGCTCATGAAAAATCTTATGGCCTGTGACAGAAAATTAATCTGTAAGCAGAACATTTCAAGCAACATTGAATAAAGCTCACTTCAGAAACAGCAATAGTTCAGAAGAATTTTGACTGCCGGTGTGACTTACAACTGGGCTATCACAAGGGCCAGGCTGCGTTGTTCCATTAATTCCCTGGTCCATTACATATAATAGAAAGAGTAAGAAAGTTGTATAAAAGTACTTTCAATTAAATTTTTTAAGAGAAATATCAAATTTAGGGATTTGGCTATAATTCTATAAAAATTTAGTCTCTTCGATTTCTGAGCAGGCGCCTCTTCGATGTCTGAAGCTCCGTCGAGTGCAGCTTTTTATAGGGGCTGGCATTAAGTTCCAAAGCACACTTGAATCTCCACCAGTAGAAGCTCCATTCTTGCACTTCTAAGATCTTGATTTGTCCGACCTCTTCTCTCTTCAACACCTTTGAAAATGTCTGGCCCCTCCGACCGTCGTTTTGACTTGAACCTTGTTGAAGAGGCAGCCCCGCCTTCTCCAGACAACATATGGCGCCCATCCTTCGTCTCCCCTACTGGTCCTCTTACCGTTGGGGATTCCGTTATGAAGAATGATATGACCGCTGCGGTGGTGGCCAGGAACCTTCTCACTCCCAAAGATAACAGACTACTTTCCAAACGATCTGATGAGTTAGCTGTTAAGGATTCTCTGGCTCTCAGTGTTCAGTGTGCAGGTTCTGTGTCTAATATGGCCCAACGCCTATTTGCTCGAACCCGCCAAGTTGAATCATTGGCGGCCGAAGTGATGAGTCTCAAACAGGAGATTAGAGGGCTCAAGCATGAGAATAAACAGTTGCACCGTCTCGCACATGACTATGCTACAAACATGAAGAGGAAGCTGGACCAGATGAAGGAATCTGATGGTCAGGTTTTACTTGATCATCAGAGATTTGTGGGTTTGTTCCAAAGGCATTTATTGCCTTCGTCTTCTGGGGCTGTACCGCGTAATGAAGCTCCAAATGATCAACCTCTGATGCCTCCTCCTTCTAGGGTTCTGTCCAGTACTGAGGCTCCGAATGATCCCCCTCCGGTGCCTTCTCTTTCTGGGGCTCTACCGACTGCTGAGACTTCTCCTAAGCAACCTTTGTGAAGGCTCCCTCTTGTTTGTTTATTTTGACTCATGTATATGTACATATTTGTAGCTTATCGGGGATATCAATAAATAAGCTTTCCTTCATTTCAACGTATTGAGTTAAATACACCAAAGCCTTCTTCGCTAAGTTCTTTGAATTTTCTTTTGTTGGAGCTTTGTGAGTGGAGCATGTAGGTTGAGGTAGTGTTCCCTTAATTTCCTGAGTGAGGAAAACTTCTCGGTTGGAGACTTGGAAAATCCAAGTCACTGAGTGGGATCGGCTATATGAATCTTAGAACGCCATTGTGCTCGGTCCTGTGTCATGTCCTTCGTTAGATCCAAGTACTCTAAGTCTTTTCTTAGAGTCTCTTCCAAAGTTTTCCTAGGTCTTCCTCTACCCCTTCGGCCCTGAACCTCTGTCCCATAGTCGCATCTTCTAATCGGAGCGTCAGTAGGCCTTCTTTGCACATGTCCAAACCACCGTAACCGATTTTCTCTCATCTTTCCTTCAATTTCGGCTACTCCTACTTTACCCCGGATATCCTCATTCCTAATCTTATCCTTTCTCGTGTGCCCACACATCCAACGAAGCATCCTCATCTCTGCTACACCCATTTTGTGTACGTGTTGATGCTTCACTGCCCAACATTCTGTGCCATACAGCATCGCCGGCCTTATTGCCGTCCTATAAAATTTTCCCTTGAGCTTCAGTGGCATACGGCGGTCACACAACACGCCGGATGCACTCTTCCACTTCATCCATCCAGCTTGTATTCTATGGTTGAGATCTCCATCTAATTCTCCGTTCTTTTGCAAGATAGATCCTAGGTAACGAAAACGATCGCTCTTTGGTATTTCTTGATCACCGATCCTCACCCCTAACTCGTTTTGGCCTCCATTTGCACTGAACTTGCACTCCATATATTCTGTCTTTGATCGGCTTAGGCGAAGACCTTTAGATTCCAACACTTCTCTCCAAAGGTTAAGCTTTGCATTTACTCCTTCCTGAGTTTCATCTATCAACACTATATCGTCTGCGAAAAGCATACACCAAGGAATATCATCTTGAATATGTCCTGTTAACTCATCCATTACCAACGCAAAAAGGTAAGGACTTAAGGATGAGCCTTGATGTAATCCTACAGTTATGGGAAAGCTTTCGGTTTGTCCTTCATGAGTTCTTACGGCAGTCTTTGCTCCTTCATACATATCCTTTATAGCTTGGATATATGCTACTCGTACTCCTTTCTTCTCTAAAATCCTCCAAAGAATGTCTCTTGGGACCCTATCGTACGCTTTCTCCAAATCTATAAAGACCATGTGTAAATCCTTTTTCCCATCTCTATATCTTTCCATCAATCTTCGTAAGAGATAGATTGCCTCCATGGTTGAGCGTCCTGGCATGAACCCGAATTGGTTGTCCGAAACCCGTGTCTCTTGCCTCAATCTATGCTCAATGACTCTCTCCCAGAGCTTCATTGTATGACTCATTAGCTTAATACCCCTATAGTTCATGCAATTTTGTACGTCGCCCTTATTCTTGTAGATAGGCACCAAAGTGCTCGTTCGCCACTCATTTGGCATCTTCTTCGTTTTCAAAATCCTATTGAAAAGGTCAGTGAGCCATGTTATACCTGTCTCTCCCAAAACTTTCCACACTTCGATTGGTATATCGTCTGGGCCTATTGCTTTTCTATGCTTCATCTTCTTCAAAGCTACAACCACTTCTTCCTTCCGGATTCGACGATAAAAAGAGTAGTTTCTACACTCTTCTGAGTTACTCAACTCCCCTAAAGAAGCACTCCTTTCATGTCCTTCATTGAAAAGATTATGAAAATAACCTCTCCATCTGTCTTTAACCGCATTCTCTGTAGCAAGAACCTTTCCATCCTCATCCTTGATGCACCTCACTTGGTTTAGGTCCCTTGTCTTCTTTTCCCTTGCTCTAGCTAGTTTATAGATATCCAACTCTCCTTCTTTGGTATCTAGTCGTTTATACATATCGTCGTAAGCCGCTAACTTAGCTTCTCTCACAGCTTTCTTCGCCTCTTGTTTCGCTTTTCTATACCTTTCACCATTTTCATCGGTCCTATCCTTGTATAAGGCTTTACAACATTCCTTCTTAGCCTTCACCTTTGTTTGTACCTCCTCATTCCACCACCAAGATTCCTTTTGGTGTGGGGCAAAGCCCTTGGACTCTCCTAATACCTCTTTTGCTACTTTTCGGATACAACTAGCCATGGAATCCCACATTTGGCTAGCTTCCCCCTCTCTATCCCACACACACTGGGTGATTACTTTCTCTTTGAAAATGGCTTGTTTTTCTTCTTTTAGATTCCACCATCTAGTCCTTGGGCACTTCCAAGTCTTGTTCTTTTGTCTCACTCTTTTGATATGTACATCCATCACCAACAAGCGATGTTGATTAGCCACGCTCTCTCCTGGTATAACTTTGCAATCCTTACAAGTTATACGATCCCCTTTCCTCATTAGAAGAAAATCTATTTGTGTTTTTGACGACCCACTCTTGTAGGTGATCACATGTTCTTCTCTCTTCTTAAAGAAGGTGTTGGCTAAGAAGAGATCATATGCCATTGCAAAATCCAAGATAGCTTCCCCATCCTCGTTTCTCTCCCCAAAACCATGGCCACCATGAAAACCTCCATAGTTGCCTGTCTCCCTGCCCACGTGTCCATTTAAATCTCCTCCTATAAATAACTTCTCCGTCTGAGCAATTCCTTGCACCAAGTCTCCAAGATCTTCCCAAAATTTCTCCTTCGAACTCGTATCCAACCCTACTTGAGGTGCGTACGCACTAATCACATTGATAAGTTCTTGTCCTATTACAATCTTGATTGCCATGATTCTATCTCCTACCCTCTTGACATCTACAACATCTTGTACCAAGGTCTTGTCCACGATGATGCCAACACCGTTTCTCGTTCTATTTGTGCCCGAATACCAAAGTTTAAACCCTGAGTTTTCTAGATCCTTTGCCTTACTACCAACCCACTTAGTTTCTTGTAGGCACATAATATTTATCCTTCTCCTCACCATAACTTCCACTACTTCCATAGATTTTCCCGTTAAGGTTCCTATATTCCACGTTCCTAAACGCATTTTGCTCTCTTGAACTCTACCCTTCTGTCCTAGCTTCTTCACCCTCCCCCGTCTAATATGATCAAAGTACTTCTTTTGTGTGTCCCGGGTAAAGTTGATAGGAGCATATGCTCCCAAACAACTTTGAGTGGAGTCGTTCGAAAAGAAGTTTCTATGGCCCCCTTGCTCATTTAACACTGCATCCGGGTGCCGATGGAGATACAGCGACCCTTGCTCACTTATCACTGTGCTCGGGCCACACAGCGCGCCACTTACGGGTGACGCCCTAGCTTTAGCGCGATTTTGTTCTGGATTCATTTTCATAAGGATTCGACGTGATCATGGAGTGCCGGCTGTCGACTACCTGACGCCCTCCCCCTCCTCCTTTATCCGGGCTTGGGACCGGCCATGTAAGACATAGGCGGAGTTAAGCTGGATTTAAGTACAAACCCAAAAAAATATAATTCAAGGGAAAAATCCCTTAAACATTCCACACCATATGCTACAATATAAGAGAGATTTATAGACTCTCAATCACTTGTAATTTTGTTTACAATATAGCTATAAATTATATAATATATATATATGTATATATATATATATATATATGTATGTATCTAAGTTTACTTGGCATTACAATTTGATCCACATTAGTTAACACCTTTCATTATTATTCTGTGGCAACCTTGGCGGTGTCCCCCCCAACAAGCAGAGAACTGGTGGAATTGTAAGGCTCTGCACTGTTCCATAAGCACTCCAGCAAATAGGTTTCGCCACGTATGCTCCTTGAGCAGGATACAGTTCCACTTCAGAGAGAGTGAGATTTGTGCACGGCATGGAGTCACTGCAAGCAAAATTCATTGGCGGGCTTCTGACGTCGTATGTACCTTTTATGTTTGTGTACAAAATATCAGATATCTGAACTGCAGAGGTTTGGTTAGGGCAGTTCTTGGTGAGGCAATAGTACTGATCTAATAAAATCGGGTTTCGAACGGTGTCCATGTGAATGTTGTGGAATGTTATCCTTGACACTGACCCTGATCCGCCTTGCCAAGTTTTGATCCGAACCCCGTTGTCAGAGTGCTTGATGATCGAGTCCCTCACGGTAATATCTGAAACACATGCTCGAGAATGGAGATTCCCTAGACTTCCAATGCTGTAGGAAGAAAGAGAATTAGGTAGAATTAAACTTTACAAAACCATCCTATTCGAGCTTTCGAGCATTGGATGTACCTTATTCCATGACTTGGGCCGCAAGTAATGTTCCTAATGTCTACATTGTAACAACCAGCTCCTATTGAGACGCAGTCATCACCTACATGAAGAATTAAAACCCAAGATCAGGCTGAGTTTTTGAGAGATTGGAGAGAGAAGAAAGACATGTTGAATTGGAAGCTGCTTTTGTGTAATTACCATTGGAGATTAGTGAATTGTACAGTTTCACATTGTTTGTGTTCTCTATGTGAATTCCATCTGTGTTGGGACTCAAAGCAGGTGCTTTTATGGTAAGTGATTCTATGTGGACGTTTTGACAGTTATCGAACCGAAAATGAAACTGGGGGCTGTTCTTAACTTTGAGTCCTTGCACTCGCAAATTGGAGCTCATGAAAAATCTTATGGCCTGTGACAGAAAATTAATCTGTAAGCAGAACATTTCAAGCAACATTGAATAAAGCTCACTTCAGAAACAGCAATAGTTCAAAAGAATTTTGACTGCCGGTGTGACTTACAACTGGGCTATCACAAGGGCCAGGCTGCGTTGTTCCATTAATTCCCTGGTCCATTACATATAATAGAAAGAGTAAGAAAGTTGTATAAAAGTACTTTCAATTAAATTTTTTAAGAGAAATATCAAATTTAGGGATTTGGCTATAATTCTATAAAAATTTGGAGTAGAAATATTACTTGTATTACAAAAAAAAATTGGGAGAATTTAACAATTCCCCATTAACTTATGAGATTTTTTCAGTTTTTCCTATCAACTTTCAGTTAACTTATGAGCCCTTAATATTAATTTGCTCCCCAATATCAAATTTATCACATTTTTGTTTTTTCCCCCTCTTGAATGGACAAAAATATCCTTTTAATTTGAAGGAAAATTGACAGATTTGGTGGTACTGCAGGGAAATTGGCATGTTGTCAAATATAAGGAAATGAGTTTTTCCCCAAATGTCAACTTTATCACATATATATTATTTTTCCTTTTGGATGGACGAAAGCAACCCTTGATTTGTACTTAAAAATTTGAAGAATTTGGTGATAGGGGTTAATTAGTTGACAAGTTTTGAAAGTCTATAGGATTCAAAACCAAATTGGAAGTTCAGGGACAAATTGGACTAAGGTACTAAATTCATGAGGCTATTGTTAAATTTTCCCAAACTGGTGATTGTAAAGAGGAAAAAGTGCTTACTTTGTGGGGTTTACAAGGAAGATCCCACCATTTCTCTCCTCTCCCATCTATTACACCACCCCCTTGCATTGACATTCCATTGATTCTGTAGAAAACCAGCCACTGTCTCTTGCTGTTCTTTTTTGGCCATGAATCAGGTCCATCTGGTGGCACTAATGTTCCATCAATCTTCACGAGAACAAAAAAAAGATAAAAATTCTCATCAGATTTTGGTTAAGGTAGAATTAAAGTAAAAAATTGTCATCCAAAATTTCTGTATGAGATAATATGGTATAATTTTGAACTTTAGCAGGAGAGCCACATTACCTGAAATTTGAGGCCAGAACTACATGGCCCTGTGAAGATTGTGGACTGTATCATAAAGGAATGACCTTTAGGAACAAGAACTTCTGAATCTTCAGTTTGACAAGCACTATCCCAAGCCATTTTGAATGCTTGTGTGTCATCAGCAACACCATCTCCAACGGCACCAAAAGATCTCACATTGAAAACAGTATTACCATTAACAGAAATAGCATTGTAACTTGGGCTAGCAGCTTGAGGTGAAGGAGAAGGTGGCAATGAAATCTGAGATATCGGGTTCAAATCCTTATCATATCTAGTGTTAGGACTTTGAAGTCTGCCGTGTGTGGGAGGAAAGAAGAAACAAAAAGAGAAAAAGCAAATTAGGATCACACGAACCCTAGCAAATATCATGCTCAACATATGGAGCCCTTCACTTAGATGCATGTGGAGCAAATGGAATGAAAGAATTTTAAGCTACTTATAGAACAGAAGTGCTTCTATTGTACCTAGTGTTAGTAGGCCTTAACTTTCAGTAGCTGTAGCCAAGTTCATACTTTTGAAATTCAAAGAATGCAACTGGGATTTTTCACACATAATTTGTCATTTCATCGGCTAGGCATTGTAGGGGTTTAAATAGGGTTATAGCAGGAAGGTACCCACGATCTTAGGAAGTTGAAAGAGTTAAACCGCTGTGTATGTGACCACTTCGAGCACCAGAACAACTTGCAAGAGATAACACTATAAGACTACTGCTGTGGGAGAGGAAGAATTGCCTACACCCAAGATGCTGGTATCCAAATCAATCACGCATTGCTTGGTGAGAAAGTTTAACACATAACAATGTGTGATTGGTTTGGAATTAATACTTCTACATTGACATCACGGGCAATATGAGCTATTATTTTTGTTTTTCAATTTTATCGAGCACGTGTGGTTCAGTGACTGACTTGTCTTAGGAGTTGTTAAGGTGGGCTAATGGATGTAATTCATACAAATTAGCATCATAAATTTCATTAATCCTAATTTTGCACTGACTACAGCTTACAGTGTAAGGATGACTCCCACCTTGATCCCAGTGCAGGTCAGTTTCCCTCCAATCTTGAGATGAGGGGTAATTTACAAGAGTGATGATAAGTTTGGAGTGCAAGTAGGTCACTTTCATACTAGGAATTAGTGGGAGGCTACTTTTGAAGGTTGGTCCATGCCCTAGCTAACACACTGCCATAATGTTGTGAGACCGACCAGTTCCATTTAGAGCTAGCTTCGGCTTTTTGGGCAAGAATGTGGAGGAGTCTGCATGCGAGGAGCTATAGCCGGCCAATGACAAAAAAAGCTGGGTGGGTTAAAATTTGAAGAGATTTTGAATGATTACATGCACCCATTTCACACAATAAAAGTTATTGCTTTAGGATATTTAAAGGATCCCATTGTGGTATTTCCATGATTATATTCACACATTTCATCAGATTCCAACGGCAGTTTGTTGCTGTTGGACGAGAAATTTATGGCATGATGCAAAGAGTGGCCAATTGGCCATTTTCGGAAGGTCTTGTTATATTCCTTATAAATTTATAGGGTTTGCAGTCTTGAACCAGACAGGAACAATTAAATATTATTCTTTAAGGTTTTATTATGGAGTAGCAGAAAGCAAATTATTTCATGCTTTGAAGTAACTCAACCTGCTCACCAATAGTAGCTTCTGGCTTCTGGCTGGTGAGGCTTCTTTTGTGGACACTTCTTTACGTCCACGTTCTCTCTTGTCGGCCTGAAACAGGAATTACTGACGATCCCAAAAGTACAGCAAAAATTGTTGGATTTATCCAATATAAATCAATCTTTAAGTGGTCTACTACATCTACATGTAATAGGAATGTAATATTGGAGGATGAGGTTGATTGTGATTTGATCTCTTAAAGATATCAATCCTATATAAAGTCTCTTGTGTTGGAAATCGGATTGATGAAATCCTTAATCTAGTTGTTGTATCCAGCTAGGTGTTTATAGAAGATCTTGGTCTTGCCGTGCGCTACTCTGTAAATGAATTAAAAATCGAGAGTTATAACTAACAGTTTTTAGTCAATTCTGCATTAAATAATCATCATAAAACTTATTTTTGAGAATTATAAAAGCTTCTTAAAATTCATGTAGGACATTCCTGAGATTTTTTTTGCCGATTTAACTCTGTGCTAGTTCCATTCTAGGCCTTACTAATTTTTTATAATGATTTTACTATTTCAAGCTAAAAGTTTCAACAAAAAACTTACTTATATTACTCAATAAATGAGAAAACTACTGCTTCTAAATGGCTTATTTATTACATTTTACACCCAGTGCAATCAAAAGGTTTTACAAATACTTAACAATCACATTATTCTGAAAAAAAATCCGTTACTTCCAAATTTAAGTTGGTCATTAATTGATACAACCTATTTTCATGGAATTATCGATGCACTACAAGCTCATGCAGAATATTTGAAGTTGCTCAGGTCGACTAAACTCCATTCTGGATAGGTACTCGCCAGCTAGTGTTATTTCTATTGATTTGTCTTTTTTCCAACTTAAAAATTCTATAAGCCTCTCAATAAATGGTAAGAGCGTTTTAAATCTACTGACTAATAAAATTTTATACTAGGACACAAAATATACTTCGGATTGAAAATTCATTATTATATTAACGTACATATTAGATATGGGTTATGGTAATTGGTCAGTGCATGATGTTTGCTCTTTTATATCTGAGCTCGAATCACCTCTAAAGTAGTATAGAAATTCAAAAATGTCACATAGTAATAATAAGGGGTGTGCTATTGACACCTCTTTTTACTTCTCATACTCTTTGTTAATTTCTGCCATTTAATCTTCTTTAATTCAGTCGATTCGATGGTCACAAATTAAAGAGGGTGTGTATGAAGTAAAAATAAGCGTGTGGATAGCACACCCCTAATAATAATATCTAGTAATACATTAGTTGGTGATAAAGACCTGTTTGTTTGTTTAGAAAAAGTAGGAAAGCAAAGGAGAATCAATTGATTTATGCGCTTATATATCAATGTTATTCAAACTATTGTTAAGTTCAATTGCTAAGATAAATGATTATGAACCACTACATCCTTATCTTTGCTATTGTTCCTGAAAAAAGGCTGAGAGAGATGGGTAATGGTACACAAACCACTTTTACTGAATATTGTAGACCGACAGCGTCACTAATAAAGGTAGGATATTTCACTTCTACACTTCTATTAGAGACGTGTCTACATGATTTTATTGGAGACTTACATTACAGATTCTAATCCGAAATCCCTCACATAATCACATTTACTAAAAACATGACCTATCCACCTCATTTTCCAGCCCTTTGGGGTAACCTGTCATCAAACATGGAACCCGTGGAGTGGAAAATGCATCCTTAGTACCAAAAGCTTGCGAGCAAAATGGATCCAAGTGAGTCCCTCCTTGAGCAGGAAGCAAGTGTATTCCCGACAGGGTCAGATTTTTGCATGGCAGTGAATCGCTGCAAGCAAGATGTATCGGAGGCTTTCTCCTGTCATACGTGCCCATTATGTTTGAGAACTGAACACTGTCAATCAATACTGCAGAAGTTTGGTTGGAGCATTGTTTCTTGAGGCAGTAAAACTGGTTTATGATAATGGGGTTTAAAACTGTGTCCATGTGAATGTCCTTGAAGGTTACTTTAGATACCATGCCGGAGCCGCCTTGCCATGTTTTGATCCGAACACCGTTGTCGGAATTCTTGATGATTGAGTCCCTCACTGTGATGTTTGTAACACAGGCTTGTGAGTTTCCTTCGCCAAGACTACCTATGCTGCAAAGACAAACAGAATATTTAGTTATGTCAAGATATATAATTTGGGATATATCCTCTCATCAGACT
This sequence comes from Malus baccata, assembly GCA_006547085.1. Lineage (NCBI taxonomy): Eukaryota > Viridiplantae > Streptophyta > Magnoliopsida > Rosales > Rosaceae > Malus > Malus baccata. The sequence continues at coordinate 126,667 of VIEB01000103.1, forward strand.
TTTGTTGTTAAGTTGTGAATTTAAACATACACATTCTGATATCAATCATCCTAAGATTCAATGGTCTAATACCTTATTCCGTGACTTGGACCGCACGTCATGTAGCTTATATCCACGTTATAGCAGCCCGTTCCAATCGAGACGCAATCATCGCCTGCATATGAAATTGAGGTAGAGAAGAATGAGCCTTCAAATAATTAAAATTCTGCTTCGTTAGGATAGAAATGTAGGAGTTATGCACACGCACGAGAAAGCACAATCAACTAGATTATAGTTTAGTCGTATTTTTCGTTTCAATGTTAAAAAATGTGCGAGTTGTAAATAATTACCCGTGGAAATGGTTGAATGGTGTATTTCGGCATTGGTTGTGTCCTCTATGTGGATTCCATCTGTGTTGGGACTGTCTTCAGGTGAAATTATGCTAATGCTTTCGACACTGACATGTTCACAACTATCAAAACGAATATGAATCTTGGGGCTGTTCTCAAGCCTAAGTCCTCGAACAAACAAATCTGACCCTTTTGAGAACCTTATGATCTGCATGCATTATAAGATTCAAATATACAATTATTAGCAATGGTTGCTTGAATATTTGATTTTTACTAAGGTTTTAATAACATAAAGAAGGCTATTTTCAACTGTTAAATCGTGATAATAAATTTCTGTGGTGAGCACTTACAGATGGGCTATCACAAGAACCCTTTCCTCCCTGTTCCAACATTGTCACAAAATTAATATCACCAGCAGGCATGTAGTTCTAAGATTAAATATATAATCATCAGAAGAAAAAAAAAAGAAATTAAAACAGAAACTTTTTTAAAAAGCCAATTCTAAACTACTTGTTTGTTTGTACAAGAAGAGAGTTCAAATTCAAGTGTTACACATTGACCTAACCAACCGGCCAAAAACACTTAACTAATTATTGATATCATCATACCTTGTGAGGCTTGCAGGGGAGGTCCCACCATTTCTCTCCTCTCCCATTTAAAAGACCATTCCCTTGCATTAGCATTCTATGGACTTCTTTGAAGAGCAGCCAGTCTTGCCTCTTGGTGTTTGGGGGCCATTGACCGGGTCCATCCGGAGGCATAAGGGTTCCCTCAATCTGATCTCATCCATTAATTACCATATAAACATACAAATAATTACAACTAAACAACTTGTAACA
>VIEB01000103.1:129552-158968 GCA_006547085.1 Malus baccata
TAAGGGTTCCCTCAATCTGATCTCATCCATTAATTACCATATAAACATACAAATAATTACAACTAAACAACTTGTAACATGATAATTAATTACTAAAATTACCTGAAACACAAGCCTAGATTTGCAAGGCCCCTCAAAAACGATAGGTTGAATCAAGAAGGATAAATTGTTAGGAACAAGAAACATGACAGCAGTGCTAATTTCAGCTTGGCAAACAGCATTCCAAGTGTCCTTGAATGCTTCAGTGTCATCTTTGACACCATTCCCCAGAGCACCGAAGTCCAACACATTAAAAACCCGCAACTTGTAAGGATTCTCAAGGTAATCTGGAGGTGGAGATTCTGGTATTTGAACCGATGGACTCTTAGGGTAGACGGATGGGGAGGAATATGGCGGCCATATTTTCGGTACATGGTATGATGGCCATGGCCTATTTAATATCCGAGATGTTATGTGCAAATCTTTGTGTTTTATATGTTGTTTTTGAAAGAAAACAATGACAAACACTAAAAGCACAACACAAAGCAGCTTGAAGAAACGAGAGAGCTTCATCATGCTTTGAGCTTCAAAATTAGGGTTTAGTGAGGTGTGCCCTATTCAAATTTCTTTGTGCGTGACAAATTATAGAACAAATTGTTAGATCTGTTTACTATGTAGAAGCCAAGTTTGCTGCCTTTGGCATTGAATAAAATTAGAACAGAAAAGGATTCATATTCGGCTAAAAGACATACCAATTTCTAAGATGCAAAAAGAGTTAACTGAAATTCAAACAGCAGCAAAATAAAGAAGACAAAAAAAAAAGAAAACCCTAAACAAAAGTCTGGAGAATTTCTGTAGATGCTGGCTCAAATCAGAATCAATTGCGACCCTTTTGTGAAGTTAAGACACTGTGAGTCTGTGACCACTACTCTTGACACTACTTAGACGGTTAAACTAAATACCTTCACTTGAAATATATATCCCCTCTTTTCCTACTTGCACGGTACGTGTTACGTGAATCTTGAGAGTTTTTCTCCTACTTTTACATTGAATTTTTATTATTATTCAATTTCTAACAGCTCTTCTTTATTTTATTTTATTTCTTTTATTAATGGTATTAAGAGGTATTTGACCCTATTCATTAATTTGCAAGAGTAATGTTACACTTATTATCACATTTTTTATATTACATTTAGGGAATTGTTATTAGTACTCCAAAAATCTCATTCTACACTCCCACAAGTGTATTTTTCTTTATAATAATAGAAAGTTTGGAGTGCCAAATGAGATTTTTGGAATACTAATAATAATTCCCTACATTTATAGTACATTTCTAATGGAGATAGCACCCATCAAAGCATCAACACATGTGTATGAGTATCATATTTATTAGAAAAATAATGCAAATATAATATGAAAATATGGTAAAAGTAATATTTTTGTTTGCATAGTAACTTTTCCTATCAATGGTACCCTTCTGCATATTAAATTGTAATTTTTTCTTTGAATGGCACCCTTTTGCATATTAAATTGTCTTTTTTGTTTGTATTTTTTTTCCTACAACTTGTTTGTTTGTGTGTTTATGTTATTTTTTCAGTTATGCAGTCCCATAATTCATGGCCTACATTTCTTTCATTTACTGCCTTGGAGCATTTTCAACGAAGAGATGCAAATTTGAGATACAAAAATTATATTTACATGTTAATTATTTTACACTTTCAAAAGATGCTAAGATTTCTAATCCAATAAGAGAGATGTAAATTTAAAATTCTATTTAATTTTCTGACTTTGATTTACAAAACCCACCACCAATGGATGTAAAAAAATATGTATATTTTAGGTTTTTGTTTACAATTTCTGACTAAGATGTATATTTTACATCTCTCTATTCGAAGGTTTAGGCCAACACAAATAGCAAAATACACATTCCAAGGCATTTTGCATCTTCCATTAAAGATGCAAGTGGTCTCAAAAGTGTGTATATCTTCCTCTTGTTAAAAAAAATAAAAATAAAAAACCCCTCAATTTTAGCCAACTTAATTATTTAATCAAGGTCTATTCTATTGGGATTTTAAGAGAAGAATACAAGTCTTTTAAACTCTCTTTAACTATTTCAAACAAAAACTCTTCTTTTAATAGAGTAACAACAACTCTCTTTAATTAGTTGAAGAAAACCATTAAGATATAAACCATTGGCAACCAAATTGTAGGTTAAATTTTCGTTATTTATTCTTTGCATTGGCAATTTATCTCGCATTGTTTGGAAACGAATGTTGTGTTAAGGAGTGTAACCACTGCCTTAACTTTCTTCATAACAAAAGGATTACCAACAAAAAATAAAAAGAGTTCTCCATACAAAACGGGTCAAAGTTCAAAATGGGCATTACTATGATCTTTGTTATCACTTGTTGTCAAGATACAAGAAGAAATGAGTATGAGATCAACTACTCTCCTTAATCAATATAATTTCTTGTTTTCAAGTTTGTATCCTGGATTGCAACACGGGCCACAATTTTTTTGGGCTGGTGTTAGTAAGCACAAGAGAAGTTGGGAACCGAATCAATTTTGATACCCATGTGTTAGTTTTCGAACAGATCAAACAAACACTCACACATGAATCAAACGAAACAAGCATTTCTTGAAAAAGGAATTTTATAGTACAAGATACAACACATTCCCTTTGGGAATGATATGAACAACATGTTCCAGTCAGTACTATAAAACACAAGGTACAATCCTACAAGCCTTGATGAAACTTAACTCGAAGTATGTCAACTAGTTCAAACCAAGTTTACTAGGATCTAGGAAGTTATCCGTACAAAAAAAGATGAACTTATCCCCAGCCTACAAAAGAAAGCCGCGGATGTCCACCCTCTGGAGGAGGCATTAGGGTTGGAGGTAGATTGCTCCATGACGTTCCCGTATGATCTCTGACCACCACATCTGTGAAGCATAATGAGGAAAAGTAAGCACTAGAACTAAAGCATTAACTTCAGGAGTCGGACTAGCTCACATCTGAAGTCGAGTTTGTGAAAAACAAAAACGAAGACACCAACGGCCAACTAGCAACATACAATTTGAAGTTACCTGGCAAAGAGCTGCCTCCAACCGACTGATTCTCTTGAAAAGTCGAAGATTGATTAGTATCGATCAAAACTGTATCCTGCTGATTGTCATTGGGATGAAGGTACTTACAAGAATCACCATATGAGCAGGATCCCTAAAAATCCATGCCAAGGAAAACATATAAATGCGCAGAAACAAATCATTTTTTTACAATGCGGCGTTCTAAACTAGTCTAATCTGCGAGAGGGTGATTTGAACTTAAGTCCAATGGGGCGGGCACACTGTCATGCCAACTGGCCTAACCAACACATGCATTTCTAAACAAACATAAACAAACTCTGCCTCCAACCCATTACTCTATACCAAGCAAACTTACTTGAGCTAATCAAAGAAAAATCAAAATCTATCTCCAACTCATTATTCAATAAGCAATGAACAATTGGGTAATCAATGAAAACGCGATTAAATTGACAAAAAGAAATCAATTACTGTATTGACAAAGCGGTTGCAGACCCTTTTTGGTCAAGCTCTCTGGGTAAGCATGGTTGGGATCTGCAATCAGTGGCAACCGGAGTCAGAAATGAATAGTGGGGGTGTTTGGTAGCTGAGAAAACAAAGGAAAATGAAAGAAAATCCGAAAAATCAGAAGAGAATGGTTGAATTTTTATGTACCTTTGCAGGAGGCGTACCTTTGAGCTCTGGCTCGAAGGTGTTGGCCTCTTGGAAGATGGCGTCTCCTCGTAGGTGGGGGGGTGCCTTGGAATTCCTTCTCGCAGTAATCGCAAAAATACTTCCCCAACGGCATTCCAAGTTTCCAACTCTCCCTCTATTTTTTTTTTTTTTTTGTATCGAATTCGAGGTTTTCAAATTCTAAAGTATTTATAAGTTGTGGGACTTTTGGTGGCGGAATAAATAAAAATTGAAGTTCCTCCTACTAGTTTTAACCCACAAATGGAAAATAAAACACTGCAATCATCCATGCAAAATGGAAGCTTTGTTCGTATTTCTGAGTTTTAGGTGGTGATCCAAAAACCCTTAAAAGAAGAATTCAATTTACTAGGTAGCATTTCGCAGTTGCGGATTAAGTCAGCAGATCAGAACAGTTTATCCGTCCTCTTATACCGAAGTGTAAGTTTGTTGTCACCGCCCTCTTGTGCCCAAAGTTCAATATATTTAGTTCAAACTAAAATATCGAATCGTCAAAAAAAAAAAGAGATAATTGTCGCCTTTTATTTCGGTGACGCGCAGGCCTGTCAAAATGACATAACATGAGACATTGGTAGTGATGGACATAAAAACAAGTTCACGAAAATCACTTTCCAACACATTCATCAGTTTGATGAAATCAAGGTAACCAGTACAAATTGGAAGGCTTAGTTTCAAACAACAACAACAACAACAACAAAGGCTTAGTTTCGAGGCATAAAAATTGCTTCGGTTTTCAAAATCTGATGCAACTTTAGAACAAGACAGATTCGCCACGCATGAAATAACCCGTCAATTAGAAATCAAACGTTTCCACTTCTACACTAATCTACAGGGAGATTTGCTACTTCCTAGTACAACGACAGGGGAACTTAACCCTTCAATAAAATCTCACAAACAGACCTCGATTACGCGGAAATACAAAATCACAGAACATTGGTACATTGGTACATTGGTCTGTCTACTAGGAATACAGATACAGATACAGATACATATTTTGATAAAAGCTGGCGTTCGTCTTCTATGCGAAGCTACAATCTTTGGCGATACAGGGAAGAGGTACCGTACTCATAAGTACCCTTTGAGGTTCGGACATGACAAGATTGAACAGAACACATCTAATTTTACAAAACAAAGTCATACAATGAGGTAGATTAAATAAGACGGACACAAATAGCAGGCCAGGTAGAAGAGAACACATAGCTTCAATATGGGACCACGCATGGGGGGTTACTCACATTTCACAAACTAATCGGATGCCAAGAACGGAACTTGCTTTCGGGCGTGTTCTGGAACCAATTTCATCAAAGTTTCCGCAGGCACTCCCTTTAATTCTAATTGATAGCACACGCAACATCAAAAAGTTAGAAATTTGATAAAAGGCTGGGAGAAGGAAAACAATTTGTCTGAGAACAATATCATACCATGTGATTTAAAGTTGAATAAAGGTGGAAGGAAGCGTCCATTCGGCAGGCGGGTGTTTGGGTCGCGAAGATCATCAAAGAAGGAATGGACCAAGGCATCCAGCTGCATACGGACACACGATTGAAATTTTATTTATTTGTTTTCCAGAACCATGATTGAAAATAAAGGGAATTTTACTGAATTTTCTTTTGATAGCACATATTTATCAGAGTTAATTTTTTTAATAAGAAAGGTAAATCCGCGAAAAATTAACTATTTGGACATGAAAAAAAAAATTAAAAACTTAGTACTCACAGCTGTGCACCGCAGGTTAGGAGAGTATTGCAGCAGTCTTGAAACCAGATCAACAGCTTCTGGAGGCATACGCTTGTGGAATATCTAAGAAAATAACAGATATAATATGCTATCTGGTGAATGAAATATAATATCATACATAATATCTTCCATTATATTACCTTGTGCCACGGGTGAGCTTTGATTTGAGGAAATTTGAACTCCGTATAGTTAGGGTTCATGCATTTGATTTCCTCCCGCGTTGGAGTGCCCAAAACCTACCGAGAGAAAAAGCAACACATATATCACTACTGTGATAAAAGGCTAACGTTCAAGATTCCATGAAAACACCAAGTAAAAAGAGTAATCCATATCCTTAGATTAAATCAGATTTAACTACTGCCAAAACGATAATAATGATGAATTACCTTGATAATCTCAACAAGCTGGTCAACTCCACTCTCACCAGGAAAGAGAGGCTGATGCAAAAGAAAACTCTGTTGTATTAGAATGGTACTAAACATATATTTCATAAAATACAATAGTCAAAGCACGTACCTGTCCAAGCAATAGCTCAGCAAGAACACACCCAACAGACCAAACATCAATAGCTGAAGTATACTCAGTTGCTCCAAATATAAGTTCTGGTGCTCTATAATATCTAGAGCAGATATAAGATATATTTGGCTCTCCTTTTACCTGCACAACAATAACACAGTATAAGGATATATGCCAATCCAACAGAAGCAAACGCCACGATGAGTATCATTGAAAGAGAAAGGACACCAAAAACAACAAAACATACCAAAACTTTGGCACTTCCAAAGTCGCACAACTTTACTTGGTGGGTATGTGGGTTCACCTGCACAAAATAAGAACCAAATTTTATACCTTTTCTGTTTATTTACTCCATAAACACCGCCACCCACAACAATAGGGTTAACAAGATAAGAACCAAATTTTATACCTTTTCTGTTTATTTACTCCATAAACACCTCAACCCACAACAATAGGGTTAACAAGATTTTGATAGGCATATGGGTATACGTGAATCAAAGTACATACCAGAAGATTTTGAGGCTTAATGTCCCGATGACACACTCCAATGCAGCGGTGAATGTAGGATAACGCCCTAAAGATCTGCCAAATATGGATGAAATGAGGCAAATATCAGCAACTCAGAACATAACCCTCCAGGGCAAGGGAACAACATTATGCCTTAATTCGCAATTCTGAGATTCAATTTAGCCTAAGCCTTGGGCTCATGGAGTAAGATTTTAGTCCAACAGCTCAATTCTTAAATATGGTATATAACATACTGCACAATTTATGTAAATATGGTACATAACATACTGCACAATTTACGTAAAATTGTCTACTTCCTAAGAAAGAAAGAAAGAAATGTTCCTTTTCCAATATTAAAACCATGCAAATGCAACTTTGAGAAAGGTAAAAAAGGTACACATTCGTTGACATCATACCTGGTATGTGTAGAGTTTAACATATATAAGAGGCATCCGTTGGTTCAACTTGTTGTAGTGTTTAATCACACGGTGAACCGTTTCAGGAACATACTCAAGCACCAAGTTAAGATAGAGTTCATCCTTTTCCGTCGTTGAAAAGAAGCAATGCTTCAAAGAGACAACATTTGGGTGGTCAAGAAGGCGCATGGTCTGTAGCTCACGATTCTTGTACCTCTTATCTTGCAAAACCTTCTTAATAGCCACAGTTTCACCAGTCTCTAAGCACTTTGCCTGGACAAATAAGAACTCAGAAGTCAGAATTCAAGAACTTGAAACTTGCTACCGATTTGAAGGGCCATATATTTTCCATAGTGAATTGTAAAGCAAAAGACTAGAGTCTTACTTGGAACACAACTCCAAATGATCCGTGTCCGACAACACGCTCAGCCATGTAACTAATTGTCTATTATGACAAAATATACAACATTTTGTTAGAGGAAACTTGCAATGAAATAATAAAGGAAAACAACATATCAGTGGTCCACATCAACTAGAGATTAATGTCCAAAAGAGAAATATTATACCTGTTTTGGCTGGCCATTTCGACCACCAATAGTTGTCACGATTATATGGCCTGTCTCTGTTCCGTTACCATCAACGACTGCAACTGTGGATTCCATTTCCTACACCAGTGAAGCAGACCATAAGTACTCAATACCAAATATACAATAATTCTAAAAACGAAAAACAAAAATATACAAGGAGAAAATACTCTGATAAGAAAGCATTTAAACCAATGGCTTACGTACTTTGTCATCCCTAATTTTCATGTCATTCATCTCCTCCGGCAACTTATCCACACCAACCGCATGGCCACTGGGTTCTCTCCTACCTGAAGTAGGCGCCACACCCACTGAAGCCATTTCCTGTTCTCTTATTGTTTAACCTTGGTAAAACCAACCATCAACCTACTGCAATCAATCAATCAAGCAACGATAATTAAAATTTTGACAATGAAAATGCGAAATTGACATTCTGAATAGCATTTTCTTCAGCCGTCATCCACAATCCACGCAAAGATCTATTTAAAGTTTTATGATTCATAAAGCAAAGGCAATTTGTAGCCAATCAACTGAGCTTAAGCTGAAAATCAAACTCAGTACCTACCAGCATATACAAATATATATATGTAAAAAAATCAAAACTTGTAAACAAAAGCACACAAACTTTATGAATTGCACAACACAAAAAGAACAATAAATGAACCCCACAAATTAGTAAAGGCAACTCTTTGACCTTCTATATATACCCACATACAAATCAACATGAACACAGAGATCCAACAATTAAAACCCAAAAATCACACAAGAAAAATCAAACAACTACCTGAATATTTAATCATAACAATTATTCCTCCCTCACCAACACCCCATCACCACAAAAAAAAACCAAAAAAAATTGAAAAAAAATGAAAAATGGGCCAATCACAGATGCCAAAACTAGCCGATCTCAACACCCAAAACGCAAAAAAAAATAATAATAACAAAACCCACCTCATATATCACAGAAAAAAAAAATTCAAAAAAAAAACAGAAAAAAAAATGGCAACTTTATATGAGAAGAGAGTCAGGGGAAGAAAATTGTACCGACGAAGCAGAAACTGGCGAAGATCAAGGGATGATCATCTGGAAAACGAAGGGCGTGAGGTGGAATCAGAGGCGTAGATCCATGATCAGAGAGAGGTGGGGAGGGGGGAGAGAGAGAGAGAGGATCTAGGTCTTTTCCTCTTTTGGATTCGAGTGTTTGTGTGTTTTGTTTATTTTTGCTTTTTTTTTGTGTGGTGGTGCTGTGATGCGCTGGGAACACTCGACAGTCAAAGGAGACCCCCTTTATTTTAATTGGCTCCTAGTTTTTTCTTTCTTTCTGTTTTTTTAATTTGTTATTAATTTTACAAATTTTAATAAAGTTTATTTTAAAATTCCAACAGAAAACTAAGTTTATATTTTAAAAATAAATAAATAGTGAAAATTCCATGACAAATGAGAACACTCTGGCCTTTTCTTTTGACCATTCAAACTTGTTTTTTTATTTTCTTCCGAATAAACGATATTATCGGTACTAAGAAAGTGCAGGAGTAGGATAACCTCACAATAAGCTAATAATAATGTGGCTCAAATATAGCGAGAATCAAGCTTAAGATATCTCATTTCTAAGTAAATAGGAATACCACTAGACTGTAATACTAAGTGGCTCGATTCAAACTTGCTTTTAATTGTGTTGTTTTTTTAACTCACTAGCTTGCTTTTAATTGGCTCGTACCGTTCTTATTTTGAGGACCTGTGAAAGCTTAATTACATATTAATCACAAGATTATATTAGTTTAAACACATATGCACAAAGTTTTGTTTCATGACATAATTTAAATTCTTATCAATTAAAATTTCGTCAATTGCAAATTCTATTGTTTGGAGATTAATATTAAGTTCACATATTTTACATCTTTAAATCTAGACTAATATAATTTTGTATTGCAAAAGATACGGATTTTTGGCAACTTTTTGCATAAGGGCACCCACACTTCACATGGTTGAATATGCATTTATAAGAAAATAAGAAGAAAAAAATTACCACTATATTGTAATATATACAATAATTCTTAGTTCATATTATGTCCAAATTTGTGCATTCGTGTAAGACATCATTGAAGCATGTTGGGTTATCAATTTTTTTTTTTTTAACAAACTATATTATCTACACTCAGGATGAAGGTGTAGGCTCAACCTCACAATGGGCTAGCAATAATGTAGTTCAAAGTCGTCTTTGGCAAGAGTTAAACCTAAAACCTCTAATTTACAAGTAAAGAAAAACACAATTAAACCGTAATACTAAATGGTTGTTAGGTATTAAATTAAGCTTGAAATAAATGTTTTACTTTAAAAGTGATGTGCACATTGGTTCAAAACGTTCATTTGATACTTTTTGACAATCATGTACTCATTTCCTAAAATCCTTGAAACAAATACGACAATATATGATTTTTTTTTTTAGTACAATGATATTTTTACGCTAGAGGGAAGAAGAGTTCAACTAAGTCACACAATAGGCAATCTTATTTAGCATCAAATTCATCATCCATGAGATTCGAACCTAAAACATCTCACTTCCAAATAAAGATAAATACCATTAGACCGTAGTACTAAATGACAATTTGATTTAGAACAACGTTAGATTAGAACAACGTTATAATCATTTGTTTTAGTAATTTTCCTTGCAACCTACGTAAAGTTTGATGTGAATGGTTTGAAGATTTGCGGACAATATTATATGTAAACGTTTTTCGTTTGTAAGGAAAAACTTAATGTACATTTTTTCTAAAAAAGAACCAACCAGTGGCTTTGCCACGACACATTGTCAAAATCAAGATAACTCACAAAGATATTTCAACCACTTCTTGGCCACCATCGTATAACTCATCAATGCCATGAATCACCCAAGACATGTCATAAGAAATACATACATAAAATTCGTCCACAACTATTAAACCACTCCGTAATGGTTAAACATTAAGTATAATTGGAATATACCCTTTTGTTTCTTTAATGTGGACCTTGGCCGAAAAACAACATAATAGGTCCAAATCCCAGATAATACTCCAATTGTTTAATCAGATAAATAAAACGTTGGATATAATAAAAGAAAAACTAATAAAAAAAACTTGTAAACTTTAAATTTTAACTATAAAGACAAATTAAAGAGTAAAGTAAATAGTACCAGAATTGAATTTTTAGTGTAAAAATGTGATTTTTTATTAAAGTAAACAATACCGAAAGTTTTTCGTTAAAATTCCCTATAATAAATTATAGGAGGGTGTTTATGTCTTTTTGAGGTGGGCGCCCTTGTTGTGAAGGAGGAGCGCCCAGAATAAATAAAGTCCAACATGCGAATATACTTTGCCGGGGAAAGAAAAGGCCAAACAAAACCCATCATCCTCCTCCGAATTGACTCTTAACAACTTCACACAGTCACACTTACCCACTCTCAAAACATCAACGTGTCCAAAACAAGGACACACTTTGATGCCTATTAGTCAAAATTATGGATTAACAATTATTAATTAATATAATATCATATCCTTATCCTAATCCTTCAATAATGATGCTTAAATAAGACTTTTAAGTTTGAAAACTCTTAGTCTTAAGAGAGCAGACATAGACATAGCCAAGTTGGCTAAAACGATATGGTCCCCGTGTCTACCCACGTTTAAATCTCCGTCCATGTAATTTTGACTAGATTAGAATACTCGACCAGAACAATGTGCTCTACCCGACTGCTCTCAAGTTTGAATCTCCATTTATGTAGTTTAGGTTAAAGTATCACTAGAACCAAAGAAAACCCTAAACACTAGAGGCCATCTCTCCATCCTATTCTGGAATTCAACTTTGACAGGAGTCTTTACTTTATCTGCCCAGCTTTGGTAGATTTCCCCCAACGCAATCCACAGAAACATTTTCCGTCGGATATATATTCAAAAAACATGTACAATGAAGCTTCAGACTTTCAACATCGTTCTTCCAGCGCTGCAAGAGTAATCGGTGGATGGCTTTTCTCCAATCACTTTCATAAGCAAAGTGCTTCCAACTGCTACTTTTGCAGCCAACAGCTTTCAAGTCTACGTTCAATATACCACTACGAGGATACGAGTGGATTCCAGAAATTGAGACCACAAAATATTTAGATGAAAATGACGGTTGCCATATATGATGTGTAGGCTGAGACAATTTGAAGTCAACCTTCCTTGCCATTAAGCACCACTCTGAGCTGAGAATTCGGGTGCTCGGCCTAGGGGTATTATATGATCCTTCATAAGCTCGTAGTGTTCTGCAGTTATCTCCGAACCATCCAGCACCTATTTGGCCAAAACCAAAACCAAATGTACAGATTAATGTTTTGTTTTAACTCGCGAACATACAGTACGTAAAACTTGAGATCCAATATTTAATATGTTAATTACTACAAAGTCTAAACATACTTAAAAAAGATATCTGATAAGAAAATCAAAACACATTTTTGTCTAAATCTTTTTCTTTACTTTCACTTGTATTCTCTTGTATGTAAAGTAAATAAGTTTGAGACCAGAAAAAAAAAAAAAAAAATATATATATATATATATATATATGAGGCCTTACCTTGTGAAACAGCATCCTTCTGTCCGGCATGCAAGGACCGAGTGCAGGGATCCTGCAAACAGAGAGTCCCTCAAGGAAAAGAAGAACAACCACCTTCCATTGTTTCATTCTGAATGCTGGTAGTGCATCAACAAAAGTCATTGTCTCCAACATGCGGCTCTGAACAGAAACGTCTAGGTCACATGTTGCCAAACAATAAGGAATGAATCTATTTATACAAAATTAAAATAAGTTATGATAATCACGTCACATTGACAAAATTAACACAGTATTTGGTTGCACTGCAGGGTCTTTTATACTGATTAAAGCACACCGACAAAAAGTCATGCCAATATAACAAAACATTTGCAAACTGTCAGCTTGCAGAACTAAATAGAACAGAAATTCAAAAACAAATACAAGTAAATAATGGTACATGTAAAATCAACGTGTGGGAAGTAGCTCCTAGGAACTAAAAAGGTGAAAAGATATATTTCCCAGTCCTCGTTAATCACACATATAATTGAGTTGTAAACTCCACTGAATTCACTTGGATAATGGTCAAATCCCATGGATGCAAAGGAGTTATGTATCCTCAAAAAATGAATCCTCTACGTGGTTAATGACACATAAACACAAATGCAAGTGCTTCACCTAAAATTAGAACAACGAGGAAAATTGCATGTATTCGTATAAAACTTGCGTTCAATATGAAATGTTTATAAAGCAGTAAGCTTTAAGTTTAAATGCCTGACAATGGCGCCAAGTGGAAAATGCAAAGTCCTACGCAGCCAAAAGGCTTCAAGTCTTGGTTTTGTTATGGGCTATAACACATACTTAACCAACACACATACAGTTTTCTATTGTGGATTATAAGAAGGAGGTAACTAGAATTGTAAACAAATGGTTAAGCATGACAAATTATATTTGACAATAACGTACACTAAAGCAAATCCATTCATCTAATTTTCATCAAAATTCAAACAAAATACGCAAAAGATTAAAAACAATACCATTTCTTGCTCCAAACTAGATACTGGTGTTGGAAGCCTGAGTTGGGAAACAACTCCTGGTAGAGTCCGAGCAAGAGATTCAGCTAGGGTTTTCTTGATTTCAGAAGAGTGACCACCAGCCAAGACAATCTTACGGGGATACTCTTTCCCATTAATAGAGAGAAATTCTTCATGAAATGTTTCATCCCTCCCATATATATATGCTAGCGTAGATGATGTTATCCATGTAAAGAGTGAGTTCCACATTGTTAAAAATGGTGATAACTGAAACACATGAAAGGTTTCATCAGCATAGAACTTACAAAGAAAAATAATATGCAATGACCTTAGATTTACACTCTTACAGTTAAGCTGAAACCCTCTGGCGGATCATCAAACCAAGTATCCTCAGAGTCAAACAAATCAAAATTTGGAATTCCAGGATTTCTTGGTTGCAGAGGAGCTTGTTCTGGTTCAAGCATGTCAACATCCTCATTAGGCTCTTCTTCATCCACACCATCTGGACGTGGCAATAAAATAATTCCAGCACTTGAAACTAATATTTGAAAAGGACTCATGGTAAGAAACACCATTACATATCAAACAACCAAGTTCCACCACCATGTAATATCCTACCTACTAAATACATTTAAACCAAATAATGACATACCAGCACCATTGACATCAGATTCTCCAGATGCAACAGCTTCTGCTGCCTGCCTCAATGCCATGGCACAGAATTCTGCGGATTCCAAACGTTCATTATCTTGCAATTCCAAATTCCCTAATACACCAGAACCCTCTTTTGCACCTTGCACTTCTCTAACCTCAGAAACATTTTTACTCTTAGTGCTATCAACCTTCTCATCAGACCAGGTAACAGAGCAACCGACTCCATTTTCTGCTGAAGGTTTAAACAAAGGTTTGTGGATACTGCCAAATGCATCATAACCATTCATTCTATGTTCCACCTTCTCGTCAGCCCAAGTAACAGAGCGATTAAGTTTTTTTGCCCCTGAAGGTTTAAGAGAGGATCTCAACCTTCGCTCATTTGATTTTTCAGCTTTATCACCATGGAATTCCTCTCTTGCTTCTTTAATAATTCTATTCAAAACAGTTTGAGAAGTCTCTGATGTTGAAGGCGCCTCTTGAACACCAGCATCATCTTCCTTGGAAATCGTACTTTTTTCCCCTCTTGATTTTCTGGATTTCTTTTCATAATCATTCTTAATATGAGAAACTTTTCCTTCTGATTCTTTAACCTTAGTTTCACAACCATTCTCCCCAGAACTTGGTGGGATTTTGGACACACTGTATTCATCACTAGCGATTATACAACTCATGAAATCCATCTCATTAAAGATCATATATTTCCCGCCACTCGTTTTCGCTTCTTTACCTTTGGACCCTAAATGTACAATACTAACTCACTTTAGCGAACACTAACAGAACACATTAACAACCTAAAAAAACAAAACAAAACAATCCTAGAAACCTGAGCAAGCATGAGATAGGCTCTTCAACTCAAATATAATACAGTTGTAGCAATAACAGATTCACAAACAAAAACAAAAAAGCAGATACCTTTTTTGTTCTTTTTCGAACCCAATGGCTTGGATATCCGCTGATTGTGTGGAACATAACCCTCAATAGCATTAGAGGGACCAACCACGCCCACATCCCCTAACTGCACTTCACTCTTTTCTTCAATCTTCAACTTAGAAATCCCCAAATCCCCACTGTCCGCTTCGCTCTTTTCTTTGATCTTCAACTTCGAAATCCCCAAATCCCCAATGTCCCCCAACCCCACTTCCCCTTTTTCAAAATCCACATCCCCAAAAGCCCTCAAGACCCTCTCAACCTTGCCATAATCCAAGACATCGCACCTCTCCTCGCTCAAACTCTGAGCAAAAGCCTTGCTTTCGATAAGACAGCTCGAGGAGCAGTACATGTAGGTCTCATGGAGGTCGTAGACCTTGTGCTCCTTGAGCGAAATGCGATAGTGGCCCTTGCGGGGGCGGGAGGATTCCGGAGGGAAGGCATTGCGGCAGAGAGGGTAGCCGCAGTGGTCGGCTATGGTGCGCTCCGTGACAACGTCGTTGTAGTCGGAGCGGGAGATGATTGAGCCGGCTAAGTATAGGTGGTCTAGGGTTTTGACGCCGTCGAGGAGAGCGAGTTGGAGCTTGTAAACTGTGTCTTTCACTGAAGCCGGTGGCTGCTGCTGCGGCGGCGGTTGGCTCTTCCCCATTTTTTGCAGAGAGGGGGGTTTCCGATCACAATTAGAGTTTTGAAATTTGGGGTTTTAAGCTTTTGGCCTTCTGGAGATTTGAATTGAATTGAAATTTGGAATTTGAAGCTCTCGAACACCGACTCTCTTTTGTTCTGTTGGTTCTGTTTAGTCCGCGGGTTTTATATTGTGGGTCAAATCCAAAGCGGCAACCCGACCCATTATTCTCACACGTCACTCTCAAATTTTCAACCGTCAAATCAAATAAATTGAATAATACTAATAAAAATAATAATAAAAGACTGTTTATTACCCTTATATTTTGTAGTTTTCAATATTTAGTACATAAAGTTTTTTTCATCTCAGATTCATACCTAAAGTGTAAATTTTGAAACAATCTCATACATCTATTAGTCAAACTGTTAAATCTGTCGTTAATTGTGATGTGGCGCCATAACTGGGCGCCATGTGTCATCCACATTTTTTTTTCTTTTTTTTCTTTTCTTCTTTCTTCTTCTCCATTTTTCTACAATTTTTTTTTCTTCCTCGTTCTCTTTCTTCCTTCCCCTTCTTCTCTTTCTTCCTTCTTCTTTTTTCTCCTTCTCCTTCTTTCTCCTTCTCCTTCTTCTTCCTCTTCCTCCGAATCTGGGGAAGTTTTTTTTTTTCTTCATCCTTCTCCTTCTTCCTTCCTCCTTCTTCCCTCCCCTTCTTCCCCTTCTTCTCCTTCTTCCTTCTTCTTCTTCCTCCGAATCTGGGGAAGATGAAGGTTATTTTTTTTCTTTCTTTTTCTTCCTCCTTCTTCTCCTTCTTCCTTCCTCATTATTCTTCTTCTTCCTTCTTCTTCCTCCGAATCTGGGGAAGATGAAGGTTTTTTTTCTTCTTATTCCTCCTCATTCCTCCTTCTTCTTCCTTTGACTACAACTCTTTTTTTTTTCTTCCTTCTTCTTCATCCTTCTTCTCCTTCTTCCTTCCCCTTCTTCCTTCTTCATTCTTCTTCATCTTCCTCAAAACAAAAAAAAAAAACCTTCATCTTCCCCAGATTCGAGGAAGAAGAAGGAAGAAGAAGGAAGAAGAAGGAAGAAGAAGAAGAAGGGGAAGGAAGAAGGAGGAAGAAAAAGAAAGTTGTAGTCGGAGGAAGAAGAAGAAGAAGAAAGAAGAAGGAGGAAAAAAGAGGAAGAAGAAGAAAGAAGAAAAAAAAAACTTTCCCAAATTCGGAGGAAGAAGAAGAAGAAGAAGAAGGAGAAGGAAGAAGAAGAAAGAATGAGAAGAAGGGGAAGGGAGAAGGATGAAGGAAGAAGGAGGAGGAAGAAAAAAAAAATTGTAGAAGAAGGAAGAAGAAGAAAGAAGAAAAGAAAAAAAAATGTGGATGACAAGTGGCGCCCAGTCATGGCGCCACATCACAATTAACGACAGATTTAACAATTTGACTAACGGATGTATGAGACTGTTCCAAAATTTACACTTTAGGTATGAATCTGAAACGAAAAAAACTTGATGTACTAAATGTTGAAAACCACAAAACAAGAGAGTAGTAAACAATTTTTTACCCTAAAAAAATATTAACAAAAATGGGTGGGGGATAAAAATAAGAGCACTTCCCTAAATAATACAGTCCATCTACTCGGCTTGTATTTATTTATCCGTTTGTTTTTTTAACAAAATATAAAATAATAATTATATTATATCTTAATTATGCAAGTGAATATAACATCTATGAAGAGGCAGGGCGCACAACTCTAACCTTAACTAAACTCAAAACTATACTTGTCATTTAGTACTACTGTCTGGTGGTGAAATGAGAGGTCTTATGTTCAAATCTCGTGGATGACGAATTCGATATCAAATTAGGCTGCCCATATTAGCCGCACTCCCCCTCCTATTAGTGTAAAAATATCGATGTACAAATAAATAAATAAACTCAAAACTATATATACTTAGCTTGTTTGGCTAAACCCTAAACTTCATGTGTTTCTTCTCAAGTTCGATGGACTCCTAAATAACAAGTTGCACAGATAAATTCTTTATCGGTTAAATCCGAAAAGCGATTGGGGCCTAGGTATTATAAATTCTTCTCCCATTTAGCCTTGAAAATCTTGAAGCGCTTCTCCTTCTCTTGTGCATCCTTGTAAACTCGTCCATGTTCTGTCATCCACTTCTCAACGATCTCTGACGTGCTTCTCCGCCGGGCGTAAGATGATTCTTACGATGACCACAACACCAAAAATAGCACGAGCAATATCGCCAAGCAGGTCAATCAAAAGCCAACCATCTCCTCCGGGAGCAGCAATTGTACTATAGAATTAACTGGGGAAGGGAATTCTCTTGATAACTTGTAAAATATAGTGAAGTTGATCTTGATCGTACAATATATACAGAGGTAAATTGAGTGCAAGTTCGAAGTAGGATTCCTTGACACACAATAATACAAAGCTTAATAAGACAAGTAAATCAAACCCTAACCCTAGACATAAGAGGAAAACAGAGAATCCGGATGGGATTGTATGCTCCTACTCACCGTTAAAAGGAAAAGGTGCATAATTCCAATTGCAAATAATTTGTCTAATTCTCGAATGAATTTTGTTTTTTTTTTTAGTATAGCGATATATTTTATAATAAGGGAAGGGAGAGTTCGGTTCGGTTAAACTGCACAATGGGTGACCTAATTTGGTATCAAATTCACTATCTACTAAATTCGAACCTAAGACCTCTCACTTACAAGTGAAGAGAAATATCATCAAACCGTAATATTGAGTGGCATTTGTTGAGAGTAGATTAAGATTAAGATTTAATGTCCTCGAAGTTCCTTGAGAGTAGATTATGATTTCATCACAAGTGACATTGGTTGATGTCACACATTATAATTCGGAAGCAGTGATGATATTAGTAATTGAAACGTAGGTTTTTTTTTCCTAGAAATAAAATACTTATATGTTCCAATTTTTAATTTCATTATTCAGAATTTACTTCAAATTTCAAAAATTCCTATAGCATCATATAATTCTTCACCAACCGACATCACATTATTAGAAACGTCATGTGTTTATACCAACTTCAAAATTATACATGAGCACTACTCATGTCAATCATACATAAACATTCATGAGCATTACTCATATCAATCATACGTAAACATTCATGAGCAACACTCATGTCAACATTCATGAGCATCACTCATGTCAATCAACATAAACATTCATGAGTATCACTCATGTCAATCTAGCTTCAAAAGCTTCATTTACAGAGTTCTAGCTTTAAAAACTTCATTTCCAAGAGCTCTAGCTTCAAAAGCTTCATTTACAGAGCTTCAGCTTCAAAGTTTCACTTTCAAAGCTTCACCTACAAAGCTTCAGTGCAGGGTATACAAATACCGCCTCCGAACAACCACCACTTCGGCCCATACATGGATTCAATTTGAAGTCTCCAGCCAACAGACTCTATTGACCGAAGACTTAGGGGACTACATTATGTACCATATATTGGGCCTCAACTAGGCCCCATGAAAAATACTTGGGGGACTCTAGCCCATATTCATGTATTGAGGAGCAAACCCTTATTCTATAAAAGGAACTCCCTCACCATCATTAGAGAGCATCAACTCTAGCCCATTATTCATGTATTGAGGAGCGAGCCTTTATTCTATAAAAGGGACTTCCTTACCATCATTAGAGAGCATCGTCGCCTACTGAGCAACTGCCTCACCGCGAGCATCAACTCTAGCCCATATTTATGTATTGATGAGCGAGCCCTTATTCTATAAAAGGGACCCCCTCACCTTCAAACGCCACAAGCCGAGCCAACCAAGGCAACATAAGCCACAAGCAAAGCAGCCTCGCAACATATGCTACTTCTAGTTGAGCATCATTTCAGATTGGGCACCGCCTTATATCGAGTATCAGTTCTAGACGACAGCTAGTTACTTCGGCCCATACATGGACTGAATTTCAAGTCTCCAGCCAAACGACTTTCTTGACTGAAGACTTGGGGGACTACTGTTTATACTATACTTAGGGCCTCCGTATTTAGACCTTGTATAAATACTCGAGGGACTTAAATGTAATTATGTAATAAATGAATAGGCAAATATGTAATAAGTGATGAGTCCTTATTCTATAAAAGGATCTTTCACCCTCATAATTAGAGAGGCTTCACATCCCATCTCATATTGAGAAAAGCTCATCCTCACATAAGGAAGCTCTCTCTCCCTCTCTCCCTCTTCCACATCTTAGAGAAATACAATAATCAGTGTGGACGTAGCCCAAACATTGGGGTGAACCACGATACATCTTATGTTATTTACATTTCTTGCAGATTCACGGTCGGATTTACGTTGTTCCAAGACCTCTGGTATTGTGCATCAACATTTGGCACCGTCTGTGGGAATCGACACAAAAAACTATGTCAGTTTTTTTCATTTTTTCATCAAATCTCACCACTGTGAATCTGCTCAACCCAAGAACCAAAACAAGCTGCTCATGATCAAGATATTCCATCCACATCAAGCGGCTCATCTCCTTCGTCAATCCCACCAACTTTAAGCGAGTCATATCAAGAGCTTGGGTGACATGACTCCAGGCGAAATCATTATGAGTTGAGGCACAAAAACATCATTTTGACTCCAAGCAGCTATCCCTCTCTCATAAGAGCTTTTCAGCCTCTAAATTTCCCCACTCAAATGTTTCTTCTTCTTCTTCTGTCTTTTCTCTTTAACAGCCGCCAGATTTTCGTTATTCTCCTCCAAGCTCTACCCTAAACCTGGAGATCCGACGCTGGAGACAGAGCTGGAGCCGGAGTGGGCCCATCGAGTCGAAGAGCTAACGCTGACAGTGATGCGAAGTCTTAGTGACGGAGTCAGCCATAGGCATTCCCTACGACGACGTTATCGTGATCCAGCCGAGGAAGACTCTCGACGAGCCGTCCATCCTCACCCTCAATTACCCCGACAAGGTCGGCCTCGGCTACGACCTCTGCAGAATCATCCTCCAGCTATTTCTTTCTTTCTCTCTCTCTCTCATAAAATCTGGTCTCAGCTTTCACGTCCATCCACGGTCGTCGTCCCCGAGCAGCTTTCGCCATAGCAGAGTTAATTCTCGAGCAGCTAAGGAACGAAAATGCTCGATTCGAGCTCGCCGCCTCTCCCGTCCTTTCAATTTCAGCTCCCAATTCTTCGGTGAACCCAACGACATCGTTCGGGGACCACGGCCACTGGTTCTTCAGACCGCACAATTCTGATTAGTTCATTTGTGTACTCTGGCTCATTAGAAAAGAAGGAATTCAATTCTACACTAGCATCACTAGACTGAATAAGCACAACAAATGCAAGAAGGCAAATCCTGCTGTACAGTATACATATTTTTGGAGAATAGGCGAGCCGCAGAATGAAGGTCTTTCAATCGGAGAAGAGAGAGGATGACGGAGAAGATCTCCTGGTCTCGGTCAATGAAAACCGAGTTCGGGTCGTCTGGTTCCAGCTTCAATGGCGATAAAGTACGAGTGCTGCACCAGTGGATTCTTCATTCACACAGTGGTCATCGTGCAACTAGTGCTATTCGCGAGGCTAATGTCTGGGTTCACCTTGGGCCTTATGTCCATGAACCTTGTCAATCTCGAAGTCCTCGCCAAGTCTGGGACTCGAAGGATCGCAAGTACGCATAAATAATCCAACCCCTACAGATTCACAAAGGCGTCAAAAGCAATTGGCTGGCGACAGTAATGCAACTTTGTGGCTTTCCTATCATGCTTCCTTACCATTTCATCCCAGCAAGCAGAAATAATCCAACCTCTGTAGTTTTGAAAGTTGCAGGAAATGAAGTGGGAAACAAAAGCAAAAGAAGAAAACAGAAAGAAAAGCAATCAAGTGAACTGCGGCGCAAAAGCAAAAGAGAGAGGCGCAGTGGGAAACAAAAGCGAAAGCAAAGCAGAAAAAAGCAAGAAAAAACAGAAAGCAAAAGGGAGGCTTTCCTCTACGAGAGCACATGGGACACTGCAAAAGCAAGGAATAAACACCCACATTACAAAAGCAAGGAATAAACAGCCCACCATAATGATGTAATTTATTTTTCTTATCTTTTGTAGATATCTGTATAAACCCCATCAGAGGGTAATAATAATAATTAAAAAAAAGGCAATGCCCAAAATAAATGGGCTGGAATGTTGTGTGGAGGGCGAAGGCCCATAAACCCAAAATAGCACCAACCAGGTGATCAAAAATACGTCCAGTACTACAAAAAATTATTCGGCAGCCTGCTGCTATTACCACCAACCAGGTGATCAAAAGTACGCCTAGTACTTCCAAATTTATTTCTGCAGCCTTCTGCTATTAGCACAAACCAGGTGATCAAAAGTACGCCCAATACTCCTAAATTATTCAGCAGTCTGCCACTATTATCACCCACTAGGTGATCAAAAGTACGCCCAGTACTTCCAAATTTATTTGGTAGCCTGTTGCTATTACCACCAACCAGGTGATCAAAAGTACGCATAGTACTCCAAAATTATTCGGCAACCTGCCGCTATTATCACCCACTAGGTGATCAAAAGTACGCCTAGTACTCCAAAATTATACATGAGCATCACTCATATCATTCATACATAAACATTCATGAGCATCACTCATGACAATCATACATAAACATTCATGACCATCATTCATGTCAACATTCATGACCATCATTCATGTCAACATTCATGATCATCACTCATGAGCATCACTCATATCAACATCCATGAGCATCACTCATATCAATCAACATAAACATTTATGAGCATCACTCATGTCAATCAGCTTCAAAAGCTTCATTTACAGAGCTCTAGCTTCAAAAACTTCATTTACAAAAGCTCCAGCTTCGAAAGCTTCATTTACAGAGCTCTAGCTTCAAAAACTTCATTTACAAAAGCTCCAGCTTCGAAAGCTTCATTTACAGAGCTCTAACTTCGAAAGTTTCACTTGCAAAGCTTCACCTACAAAGCTTCAGTGCAGGGTATACAAATACCACCTCTGAGCAACCGCCACTTCGACCCATACATGAATTCAATTTGAAGTCTCCAGCCAACATACTTTATTGACCGAAAACTTGGAGGAGCCCTTATTCTATAAAAGGGACTCCCTCACCATCATTAGAGAGCATCAACTCTAGCCCATCATTCATGTATTGAGGAGCGAGCCCTTATTCTATAAAAATGGACTCCCTTACCTTCAACACCACAAGCCGAGCTAACCAAGGCAACATAAGCCACGAGCCGAGCAGCCTCGCAGCATGTGCTACTTCTAGTTGAGCATCATTTCAGATTGAGCACCGCCTCATATCGAGCATCAGTTCAAGACAACATCTAATTACTTCGGCCCATACATGGACTGAGTTTCAAGTCTCCAGCCAAAAGACTCTCTTGACTGAAAACTTGAGGGACTACTGTTTACCATACTTAGGGTCTCCGTATTTAAATCTCGTACAAATGCTCAGAGGACTTAAATGTAATTATGTAATAAAGGAAGGGGCAAATATGTAGTATGTGAGGAGCCCTTATTCTATAAAAGGACTCATTACCCTCACAATTAAGGGAGGCCATTTCTGGAGCTTCCTCACTTACAGAGGCCAATTCCTAAGCCATCAGAGGCCTCACACACTCTTTCTCAAAGGCTCTGAATCTCTCTCCCTCACTCCCCCCACTTCTCAGATAAATACAATAATCAGTGTGGACGTAGCCCAAACTTTGGGGTGAACCACGATGCATCTTGTGTTATTTACATTTCTTGTAGATTCACGATCGGATTTACGTTGTTCCAAGACCTCCGGTTTTGTGCATCAACATCATGATCGAAAACTAATAATGTACTTGATATGAACACCAATTTCTTTCACACTTCATATGTTCCTTTCCTTTTCTACAATGTGCACTTGACATTTTCAATGAAATATCTCGTATAGATATATGAAAGGGAACTACATGTGCAATGCGTGTGACCGAAGTTAAAGAGGAAGTTATTTCAAAAGAACAAAACGAACATATAAGACTAAATAGTAAATTACATTACTAAATGACACTACAAAATATATGGGTACTGCGCACAATAAATTATATGTGCCATTTGAAGCTAAAGAAAACTAACAGATGTGCCCATAAACCAATAACAACAGTACAACACCTATTGTTGGACAATGCTATAAATTGTTATTACACAATGAGGTGTTTTTTAGAGAGAGAGAGAGAGAGAGAGAGAGAGAGAGAGAGAGAGAGAGAGAGAGGTTATCTTTCACATAATGAAGTAGGGAACAGAGTGTGTTTATTATATATATATCCATGTAATCAAACCAACTGAGCATCAGAACGATGAAAGCTAATTTCCCTCCGACTCCGAGTATGGAACTACTGCTGAAATAGCAAGCCCGCATGTCCGTCTTTAAGATCGACACCTTTCGGCAGTCGGATGTAGCCTCCGTCACCCAATGTAGACCCCAGGAGTTCTTGACAACCCACCAATCTTGTCCGCTAAAGACATCACCGCCATATCCGACGACAAGGACGGCATGTGTTGTGTTCTGGCCACAGTGCCCATTGTACACACCAGTTCTGTAAGTTTCAAATTCAGGGTCATGAAAATCCACCGGAACAGCAACGGGCTGCCGGGAAACTTCTTTAGCCAAGGAGGCTTCATCGGGAGAGACAAAGGCATAACCGGTAACAGTTATAATGTCGCTGTAGTCGCCCTTCGGCTTCGCTAAATGGATCGGTGACTTTACGCCCTTGTACGGGTATTCCTCTTCCGCATCAATGCTTTGTTGGATGTCAGACATGTACTTCATGGCTTTGTCTATATAGCCACCACTGCAGCCCTTATTGTACCCATGAGTGTCACAGTCGATGAGTTGCTGAACTGAAAGGTCGACTAAGTCGTCGGTCTTGATTTTGTTCAGCCCTTCCACGGCTCCTACTGCACTAAATGCCCAGCAGGACCCTGTATCACAAACAACATAAAGTACATTTTAAGTTCCCCAACAACTCGTTGGACAATTATTGTATTTTATTTTCCTTTCTTAATAGTTGCATATATAATTGAAGGGTTAACTACTTGTTCAAAACTTTCTAGAGGGTTTTGATGGGTTTTATTAAAATATTAAAACTTGATCTGTTTAAATTTACTAAAACATGATCATTTTATTAATGCAAAAAGCTGAAATCCTTTAGTTTTTTATTGGAAAAACTAAAACTTAAAACAAAGATGAAGTATTAACTAGTGTAAGAAATTAAGCATAGTCTTACCACAAAGGCCCTGATCCTACACCGAGGTCACAGCCCCAGCATCCACCCAATCCACGTATTCTCGCACATCCTCAAGTCCAGCATCGTCAATGTAGATGGTGTCGTTGGTCGGAGACGAGTGGGGGGCCACTCTGCCACCTGCGCAAGAAGCCAGTCTCTGAAACTCATCGTCCGTGAGGTCCGATAGAGCGTTGAATCCTGAGGTGTATGTCTTGCTTGTGTCTTTGTTAGAAGCCTCAGTGAACTTAGCTGTAGCCTTGAAATTTTGGTAGCGCATCTCCCTCTCCTCTAGGGTGTTGTACACCCTCCCGTGTTCCTTCATCCAGTTGATGTGCATCTCTCGCATAGCTTCTTCCTCATCATGATTCGTCCCCACCTCCTCATTGCCCTGAAATTGGCGAGCCGAGGACGGAGAGGTTGCCAAAGTTCCTATGGTTAGTGCTACAAAGAATATTGTTTTGAGGGGAGACATGTTGCTAGCTAGCTTTTGATCTCACTGAGTAATAGTTTGCACAAATGAATGGGTTTTTATACTAACTCACACACTTCTTAAGTGTCAGCGTTTATCTCTCCCATTAAACTCTGATGTACCTCACAAATTACCAATAATGCACCATATTTTCCGCGTAAGCAACAGTGTATGAGGTTTTGAGAAAAAATGTAAAGGGAACATAATATTGCAAGTGTGAAATGAAGAAATTGGTGTTGATGTAATTTGAGAACTTTCAACTACCCAAACAATATTTGTCCGATTGATTATCTTTACATCATTCTAACCATTATAGCAGGTCACATCCCATTTGCATTATATTTAGGCACTTAGGCTAGCGTACTGTTTAATTTCATATACCAAAAGAGAGTCCCATTGAAATGAAGAGATCAAGCTGACAATTCGTGGTTTTGTTATTATTTTAGGAACTTAGGCTAGCTTACTCTCTTAGTCCAGACTTGAATCATTACCTTAATTTCTTTTATCATTTGAATCAATGATCGGTTCATTTTAACATTCATCGTGTGATGTGGACTGTGAATAGTGTGTGAACACTGTTGATGCACAAAATCAGTGAGAACTTTGGTACAACAGAAAGTGTCAAGTTTGTGACATTCGCTAGATTGCTCCGGTCATTAGTGTGGATAAGTATGTAACTGGATAGAGATAGGGAAGCAAATACAAGATGTACGTGGTTCACCCAAATTAGCTACGTCCACAGAGTAGAAAAGTTCTCATTAATTGTGAATGGTTTACACAAGTACATAGGTTCAAGCTCTCCTTTAGTGAGTACAAGTGAATGGTTTAGTACAAATGACATTAGGAAATATTGTGAGAGAATGATCTCTATTTATAGAAGAGAGTTTCTAGTTTCATCCTGACATTGACACATGTCATGTTGTGATTGGCTTCTGATGTTGACACGTGTCGCACTATGATTGGCTTCTGATGTCGACACGTGTCGCGTTGTGATTGGTGTCCTGGTTGAAGGGAAACTCTTCTGGGTCCTTGATGGTATAACGTTGACCGGTGCTCAATAGTTTCGGGATTGGTCAAGTATGGTACAAACAGTGCTCCCCTAAGTTCCCGACTGAGGAAAGCTTCTCGGTTGGGGACTTGCAAGATCCAAGCCATTGAGTAATCACGAAACTTCTAAGTACCGAAGTGTGATATCATTTTCACTTGCCTTATCTGTCTCATATGTAGATGTGACATCTTCTTTGGAAGTACTTTTCCTCCATCCAGGGGTGGTATCTTTAATCGATGAAGATGCACAAGGTATTGTATAAATTTCACTTGAAGCTTACTTGTAGTTTCGGGCGTGGTCAAGTGCGATACAAACCTTATAGTAGGAGTCCCCCAAGTCGCCGAGCTAGGAGATTTGCCGAAGGAGGTAACAGACAAGGTAAGCAATCATACTTCCAAGCAAGCAACCTGGATCGGAAGTTTGACTTTGGTTTCCGGTTGATTGTTCTCCTTCTCCTTGTGTCATAAATAGCAACAAGGATAAGGAGAAGCAAATGGAGAAGAGATGATATGAAAATGGAGAAGAGATGATATGAGATACTTTTGCTTTTGAAGAAGTAACTTTCCACAGACATATTCTTGAACTGGGCTGGAGGGTTTTCTGGTTTCCTCCAGAGTATAAGGCCGACTTAAGAATTTGAGGGTCAAAACAAGTCCATCAAATCTGAAGTACGTTCGACCTTGATGATATGGGATATTTTTGCTGTTAACAAAGTAGTGGATGTATCGGCACGTGTTCTGTTACGCTTGTCTCCATATGCTTCCTTGTATCATTCTCACTTGCCCTATCTGTTCCTTAGGCAGATGTGGTATCCTCTCTGGAAGCATAAGA
This sequence comes from Malus baccata, assembly GCA_006547085.1. Classification (NCBI taxonomy): domain Eukaryota; kingdom Viridiplantae; phylum Streptophyta; class Magnoliopsida; order Rosales; family Rosaceae; genus Malus; species Malus baccata. Next base: position 156,451 of record VIEB01000103.1, read on the forward strand.
TGTTGAAGATGAGTACTCGAGAGCAATGCCAGGTAAGTAATCAGACAAGGGGTTCCAGGCAGTCAGTTCCTGACTGGAAGCTTGATTCCAATTGCTGACTGATTGCTCTCTTTCTTCTTGTCTTGCAGGTAAGAACAAGGCCAACGGAACAGATAGGGAAAAAACATGTTATGGGATACTCTTTTTTTAACCCTGATGATATGAGATACTCTTGCTCTGGTGTGGCTTGGTTGCAGAGGTATTATCGGGAGGAAAAGAAGTTGAGTATTTCAAGAGACTCTATTGAGAGTGCCCTCTCGGATGTGAAGAAAAGTTGAGCATTTTTTTTATTTGCAGGTCTGCCTGGCTGTGGAAGATGGAGGTCAACATATATAGGAGTCTCCCTAACAACAAGTAGTAGGAGCATTTTTTTTTATTCCTTTACCCTTCTTGGTCATAGGAATGTAGTGGGAGCTGCAAGTTTTACGTGTTTTAATTTTGTCAGAGCACTTTGAAAAAGTGGTCTGTGGTATCTGGAAAGCTGATGTTGTGTGTGAAGATTGCAGACAAGCTTTATCCAAGGAAATCTGGCTCTCGAAGTTCAGAGAGCGGTGCCTCTTCAATTTTCGAACAAGTCATCTTGTCTGGGATCTGGCTCTCAAGATTCAGAGAATGGTGCCTCTTCAATTTTTTAGAACGCAATCCTGTTGGAAGTCTGACTCTTGAGATTCGGAGAGCAGTGTCTCTTCGATTTTTGAAAAAATAATCCTGTTTGGAGTCTAGCTCTCGAGATTCGGAGGGCGGTTCCTCTTCGATTTTTGAGCACGTAATCCTATTGGGAGCCTAGCTCTCGAAATTCAGAGAGCGGTGCCTCTTCGATTTTTGGGAAAACAATTTTGTTTGGAGTCTGACTCTTGAGATTCGGATAACAGTGTCTCTTTGATTTTTGAGAAAGTAATCATGTTGGGAGTTTGACTCTCGAGATTCGGAGAGCAGTGTCTCTTCGATTTTTAAGAAAGTAATCTTGTTGAGAGTCTTACTCTAGAAATTCGGAGGGCGGTGCCTCTTCAATTTTTGAGCATGTAATCTTGTTGGGAGTCTGACTTTCGAGATTCGAAGAGTTGTGCCTCTTCGATTTTTGAGCAAGCAATCTTGTTGGGAGTATTTTCTCGAATGTGAGTAAATGTTGCGTATTTTTGCCAGTCTGCCTTGCCACGGAGCACAGAGGTTGACATATTGAGACTTTCTAGTTATCAAGCAGCGGTGCTGTTCCTTTACCCTTGTGGGTAATAGTAGGGTAGTTAGACCTTCAAAATTTATGTGTCTAAACTTTGTCAAAGATCTTTGGCAAAGTTGTATGTGGTACCTGATGAGCTGATGTTGCGTGTGGAAAGTGTTGCATTTTCGGAATCCGGAGAGTGGTGCCTCTTCGATTTTTGAACCAACGGCCTTGGCCATTTCTTTTATAAGGGCACAAATTGTGTGCAAGAAGTACATTCAAAGAGTTATTGTTTGTAGGAATTTTCCCCTTACTTCAGAGATTTATTGCACTTCATTTCTCCTTCATCATTTCTGAGAATGTCTAGCCCATCCGACCGTCGTTTTGACTTGAACTTTGGTGAAGAGGTAGCCATGCCTTCTCAAGACAACATATGGCGCCCATCCTTCTAATCCCATACTGGTCCTCTTACCGTTGGGGACTCTGTGATGAAGAATGATATGACCGCTATGTTGGTGGCCAGAAACCTTATCACTCCCAAAGATAACAAACTACTTTCTAAACGGTCTGATGAGTTGGCTGTTAAGGATTCTCTGGCTCTCAGTGTTTAGTGTGCAGGTTCTGTGTCTAATATGGCCCAACGCCTATTTGCTCGAACTCGCCAAGTTGAATCATTGGCGGCTGAAGTGATAAGTCTCAAACAGGAGATCAGATAACTCAAGCATGAGAATAAACAGTTGCACAGGCTCGCACATGACTATACTACAAACATGAAGAGGAAGCTCGACCAGCTGCAAGAATCTGATGGTCAGATTTTACTTGATCATCAGAGGTTTGTGGGTTTGTTCCAAAGGCATTTATTGCCTTCATCTTTTGGGGGTTGTACTGCGTAATGAAGTTCTAAATGATTAACATTCGGTGCCTCCTCCTTCTGAGGTTCTGCCTAGTACTGAGGCTCCGAATAATCACCCTCTGGTGCCTTCTCTTTCTGGGGCTCTGCCGACTGCTGAGACTTCTCTTGAGCAACCTTTGTGAAGGCTCCCTCTTGTTTGTTTATTTTGATTTATGTATATGTACATATTTGTAACTTATCGGAGATATCAATAAACAAGTTTTGCTTTATTTCAACGTATTGTGTTAAATATACCAAGGCCTTCTTCACTAAGTTCTTTGAATTTTTCATTTTGTTAAAGCTTGTATGTTGAAGCTTTGTGAGTGAAGCATGTAGGTTGAGGTAGTGCTCCCTTAATTTCCCAATGGAGGAAAACTTCTCGTTTGGAGACTTGAAAAATCCAAGTCACTGAGTGGTCGTGAGACTTC
>VIEB01000103.1:171969-204152 GCA_006547085.1 Malus baccata
TTTGATCACTTTTTGCTCCAGAGGAAGTCGAATGTCCTACATTAGAAATATATAATTGGAATTACTCCAACATTCATCCGTTTGATCACTTTTTGCTCCAGAGGAAGTCGAATGTCCTACATTAGAAATATATAATTGGAATTACTCCAACATTCATCCGTTTGATCACTTTTTGCTCCAGAGGAAGTCGAATGTCCTACATTAGAAATATATAATTGGAATTACTCCAACATTCATCCGTTTGATCACTTTTTGCTCCAGAGGAAGTCGAATGTCCTACATTAGAAATATATAATTGGAATTACTCCAACATTCATCCGTTTGATCACTTTTTGCTCCAGAGGAAGTCGAATGTCCTACATTAGAAATATATAATTGGAATTACTCCAACATTCATCCGTTTGATCACTTTTTGCTCCAGAGGAAGTCGAATGTCCTACATTAGAAATATATAATTGGAATTACTCCAACATTCATCCGTTTGATCACTTTTTGCTCCAGAGGAAGTCGAATGTCCTACATTAGAAATATATAATTGGAATTACTCCAACATTCATCCGTTTGATCACTTTTTGCTCCAGAGGAAGTCGAATGTCCTACATTAGAAATATATAACAAAGTATCAAAGTATCAAAATTCTACCAAAATAACCAATAAATTAATACTAAAATTAGGGTAAAATATATGGTATAATATGGACTCATCACCACCCTGTCCAGAGGCAATCTTACCTCAAGTACCTAGAGCGGCTCCAACTTCGCACTACGGGCATTCCGCTCATGTGACCACTGTAGTGCCACTTGTCGGGGTCCAAAAGTTGTGATCCCACATAATATTTCATAATTTGAATATATTGACAATTATTACCATGTAGAGGTAAGTTTCTTAAGATGGGATATAGAAAAATTATAATTTATAATAAGGTAAGGTTTAATTTATTCCTATAAATAACTAACCCTAGAATATGAGAAAGGTATATTGTGGAAAGGAGAAATGGAAAGAATAGAGGGAAGATGAAGAGAGTAAAGATATGTGTTGGATTTCTATTCATGTGTCCCGGGATAAGGTCCTCACTCCTTACATCATACAATTGGTATCACGTTTCTAGCACTTACAACGATAAATCGAATGCCCTTAATAAATACGAAAGTGATTTATTTTGTTATAGCCTCGAAGGTTCAAAAATCTATCCACAGAAATGAAAAACCTTGACCACTCTCTGCTGCTTGACGTATGTTTCGGCAATCTAAAGTTCAGTCTCGGAGTTGACAAGTAGAGTGCTCTGCAGGTTTTGGATGAACTGCCGAAACGAGCGAGGTCTCTGACTGTAAGCAAGGAAAGGATTTTATGAGCAACTCCCTCCGGAAGATTATAAGCCTGTCAACCGCACACTCCTTATGAACTCCTCGATCTTTAGAACTTCCAGTTTCCCTTAAGCTGAGCTGCTTTCTCATCGTGTGTCCTGGTTTGCAAGGATAAGCCACGAAAAGAGAAAAAAAATAAGGCACGAAAAGACTTGACAACAATTGATTTTCTTCAATACGAGTCACATGCTCATTTGGAGATAATAAAGGATCAATAAGCTGCTCCAAAATAGGAAGGATAACATGACATTACTGCAAAATATTTACATCTGATTATCCTGAAAATTTCAACAATATAAATGAAAAGGAAATTTCATCATAGAAGCCATTCTGAAAATAGGGCAAACTTTTATTTAAATAATGGATATCGTAACAAAAGAATAAAAATTAAGATCATATGGAACCAAAAAAAAAAACTTATTTGGTTGATAAAGAATAAAACAAATGCAATTATTAAAAGTTCTCGTGGAAAAAGAAAATTTAAAATTTCATACCTGAATAATTGTCAACACCAAAATCAACAAGACAATAATTGAAGATCCACCAGAAATCAACGAAACATTACGTAAATGAAAGTGAATGATTAAGTGTCAATTAATGTCAAAATCAATGAGCCAAAAGATTGCATTTAATTGTTCATCAGTTTATATAACTCACAGATCATTAGCTTATAATTTAACAAAAAACAAATAGATTTGTAACGTCCCGCGATCTACATAGTAAGATATTGTTTGCTTTAACCAAGTTAGCATGGATCTATTTTTAGGCCTTCAAACTCAAAATCTGTCTTACTATGAGATGCATTTTGTACATACAAGGCATTTGACGTTTCCTTGCCTTGAAGGTGTGAGATCTAGCACATCTCGTAGTCTACTAGTGTCCTCGCCAAGATTTGCTTCATATCTGATTAGAAAATGAAAGAGAGGAGAAATAGAAGAACAGGCGTGAAAAACATAGGGGACTAGCTGGAGAGAAAACTGAGAGAAAAGAAAGAGAACACAAGCACTACATAAAGGAAAGAGAGAGCGAAAGAGAGAGATGGACACATGAAAACACTACAAGCGAGAGAGAGGACATGTGAAAACACAATAGGATAGAAAGGAGACATGTGAAAATACTATAGTTTCGGCACACTACTTCTGGACGACAACAATGCTTTTAACTACATTTGGTAGCAACTATAGGTCGGGTAACAAAAAATATATACATTTCAGAAGAAAAAAAAGTATATACCTAATGAATTTTTCTGGTAAATCATCGATTCGATAATATATCAATAGGTTTTGAACTAACAGTTCCTCCATTAGTTTCTAACTCACTTCATTCCCCTATGGTACAAAATCCACGGGAAAAAGTGATCTGGATTTCAGTTCAGAAAATGATAATTTGAAGGACGACACTGTTGCATGAGGAAGGAGAACAAACTAGAGAACCCTAGAGAAAAGAAATAGTGAAGAACATGGCCACAGGTTCTATGAAGGGTGGAAAGTATCGTAGTTAGGGTTCGTCTTTATAGCATGGTGTTGAGTGAACCTTGTGTTGGCATACAATATCAGCATTGTCTACATCCATTGAACAATATATTTTACCTAATAATGTCCATATAAAGTTGAAGTAGGTGGTGAATACACCCATCTCATTTTGGATAATATAGTTATTTCTAAGAATGAAGTTTGAATGGAAATATATTAATTTTCTGGTTCGTTAATATTCTCTTAATTTAAGTCGTGTTCGTCTTTATAAAGGGAAAAGAGCATTACTTAATAAAAAACCGATGGTAGTTGTTCAACAGATATATACTTTCGAAGTTTAATTTGCTTGTTCATTTTTTTACACCATTTACCACTCAGACCCGTGCCACCATGTACAGAGGCAGTCTTGCCTCAACTACCTAGAGCGGCTCCAACTTTGCACTAAGGGCATTCCGGTCATGTGCCCACTGTAGTGCCACTTGTCGGGGTCCAAAAGTTGTGATCCCACATAATATTTCATAATTTGAACATATTGACAATTATTACTATGTGGAGGTAAGTTTTTTAAGACGGGAGAAAATTTATAATTTATAATAAGGTAAAGTTTAATATTTATTCCTATAAATAATTGATCCAAGTTGGTACCAAAATTTTTTATTAGATAGAGGTTATTTCTATATAGAATATGAGAAATGTACGTATTGGTGGAAAGATGAAAAAGAATAGAGGGAAGATGAAGAGAGTAAATATATATGTTGGATTTCTATTCATGAGTTATGAGGTAAAGTCCTCACTCCTTATGTCGTATAATTGATGTCAAGTTTCTAGCAATTACAATGATAAATCAAATGCCCTTAACTCATGGTTTGAGGGTGAGTAAAATCAGGACACTTGTTACATTTCACCCATCCAGCTTTAAGTATATTCCAAAACTATACGCATGGTCAATTAGTCTTAGGCCCATAGTAAGAGGAGCTCTCAAGTTCACTTGCATATATACAAGTCCGAGTGAGTTTGTTGACCCCTAGATCACCTCACCCATAGAAAGAGGCCAAGTGATTTTAATTGTACGAGTGTGCCAACACCAGACATGAAAAACTTGGTTGAATTTTTAGTTTCCATCGTCCTTGGGTTTCTTACACAGTATCAATCATTTCTTGATTTCGTCTGGGATGTCTGGTAAGAGTTGATCACCATTCATGGCTCATATAACAGAATTGACAAGCTCGATTGTTATAGACGAAACACATAATATTAGTTCCACAAAAATATATACATTGACAAAAAATGCACACTGCAACTGATAATGTTGACATAAACACATTCTTCTGCAACATAAAGTAAACGTCCCTTCTTTTTCATGTCCTTTCTTTTCCCTATAACTTCTTTATGCCAAACACAACTTCAGCATTCGAAATCTCCTTGCTTTTTTTCAAACTTGTCGAGAGACGACTTTGCAAACTGGGGTGAATGAAAAACTACCATTTTCTTCAAATTTTGAGCATGCTCGTTAAGATGAGGACGGAAAGGAAGGTTTTGGGACTTCCAGTATTCCATATCATACCCTGAACACTGACAAGGAAACAAGGCAACAAGTAGATCAATAAAAAATTTCAGCACATATCAAGAGGCCAACAATTTCCCAGCACAATCATTTACTTACTTCAACTTTACGGTTTAAATCGGAATGCAGAGAAGAACTCATGTACAATGTACTCAAATTCGGCGTTCTCCTAAGAAGAGAGGCCAATGCCAACGCTATGTTATCAAACAAGCACTATTGATACGCAAATAGGAAACATCTTCTAATGGTGGTACTGACATGGAACCTTCCTTGAACAAAGCCTGCATTTTTCAAAGTAAAATACATATATAGTAAGATTTATAAATGTAAACGTAATAAGATATGCAATTACTATTAAAATCAAGTAATATAGTCATCACTCAATTCTACAGCAACTCTAACACTGCAGTCATACGTAAATTAATTGTCTGCAACGAAATAAGACAAAATTGCACAGTATGTAGTTCTTTAGTTTTTGGAAAATTTCATTAAAAAAGAAGAAAATTTAGCCTGAATTTCTTTACCATGATTGTCTCGTAGTGTAGAGTAAGAGCTTTAACCCTGTGTATACTCCGAAGTACGTCAAATACCTTGCAAGAGTCATCACTCCCATCTACTCGAGGCCATATCCAAATACAAGCCTTTTCTAATTGCAATAATCTCCTCAACTGGTTGCTGATCTGACATCCAGCCATTTCCAAATTTTTAAGATTTGGAGCAAAGATATTTTAGAGGTCGCACTTGGTGCGATGGTAAGTGCCTTCGCCCATGAGCGGTAGGTCTCGGGTTTGAGACTTGGGAGCAGCCTCTCCATAAATGGGGGTAAGGCTAGCCGACATTCACCTCTCCCAGACTCTGCGTAAAGCGGGAGCCTTGTGCACTGGGTACGACCTTTCGGAGCAAAGATATTTAATGACCTGCAGTGCAATGTAGATATATACATGCGTATATTTTCAAGTTTCTCACCAGAAATTTTAAAATGGCGAGGATTAAAGTTTCCACTGTAAATACTAAATGATTTCAAAGATGCACTTTCAATGGCGATGTCCATTTTGCCATGAACATTTCGAAGATGTAATTCTTTAATGCACTTGCATGATGATGAAATCCATCTGTAGAACCCCTGATCCAAAGTTACATGTGCCAAATTCAGGCATTGCAGTTTAGACCAACAAGCTGATGACGGCGTTTTGATAGTTGCATAACCTTTGCTCACCGACAGAGTCTTCAAAGATCCACAAAGAAAGATGGAAGATGGAAATTCAAAAGTCCTCTCAATGGATGCTACACTGATATCAATATCAAGCACTTCAACTCGGCACCTTAAAGCACTATTGATCCATGGGAGGATTCGAAGTTTCACATCATCACAAACGCAAGGGGGGCTTCACAAAAGAGAGGACGATGCGACCAATGAATACGAAAGTGATTTATTTTGTTATAGCCTCGAAGGTTCAAAAATTTATCCACAGAGCTGAAAAATCTTGACCACTCTCTGCGGCTTGAAGTATGTTTCGGCAATCTAAAGTTCAGTCTCGGAGTCGACAAGTAGAGTGCTCTGCGGGTTTCGGATGAACTGCCGAAACGAGCGAGGTCTCTGAATATAAGCAAGGAAAGGATTTTATGAGCAACTCCCTCCGGAAGATTACTAAGCCTGTCAACCGTACACTCTTCATGAACTCCTTGATCTTCAGAACTTCCAGTTTCCCTTAAGCTGCGCCGCTTTCTCATCGTGTGTCCTGGTTTGCAGGATCAGCCAGTGAAAGACAAGCCTAGCAACAGTCGAGAAAAAACCAGCCAAGAGAAAGAAGGGCACGAAAAGACTTGACAACATTGATGATTATGTTCAATACGAGTCACATGCATCCTCTCATTTGGAGATAATAAAGGATAAAATAATCTGCTCCAAATGGGAAGGATAACATAACATAACTGCAAATTATTTACATATGATTATTCTGAAAATAGAGCCAACTTTTGTTTAAATAATTGATATCATAACAAAAAATTCAAAATTAAGATCATTAACAAAAAAAAAAAAACTAATTGGTTGATAGAGAATAAAACAAATGCAATTAAAAGTTGAAGTGAAAAAGGAAAATCTAAAATTTCATACTTAAATAATTGTCCACACCAAAATCAATAATTGAAGACCACCAGAAATCAACGAAACAATTCCTAAATAAAAATGAATGAATAAGTGTCAAAGTCAGAATCAACGAGCCAAAAAATTGCATCTAATTGTTCATCAATTGATATAGCTCACACATCATTAGCTCACAATTCAAATAATAATAACAAAAAACAAATAGATCTATCACGTCCCAACCTATGTAGTAAGATATTGTTTGCTTTAAGCCAAGCTAGCATATGGATCTATTTTTAGGCCTTCAAACTCAAAATTTGTCTTGTTAAGAGATGCATTTTTGTACACACAAGGCATTTATCTTCCATTGATGAAAAATCACTATTCTTTGAAATGGGATATGATTCAAGCGTTTTTGGTCATCTGAAAACAATATGAATTCGAGCATTCCTGAAATGGGATCTTATCTCAACAAAATTCAACATCTGACCAAGGAAAAAGAAGACGCAACAAAATCCGACAAATCTTGTAAATATGGTTGTTCCGTATCACACCACTTTATCTCCTCTCACTAAACAATCAGATCGGAGGGGGGAAAATATATCACATACAAAAAATTTAAGCGTGTTTCTTCCTAACACGAAGACGACGACTCGAGATTATATGACTACAGTACATATCCTTTGATCATTCCGTCCTGTGATGATGACGTACCGAATCGTCCAAAAATCTGTGCATGGTAGCCACCCGTTCTTCAACATCCTCGACTCTACAGCATGGGGTGCTCCCATGGCTGAATTCAAAATAATGCTCAATTACTTCTTCTTTTTTTCCAGGTAACTAATGCTCAACCACTCTACAGATGAGGCATCTAGTCTGCTTAATAAACGTCCTGCCAGATCGAAAGTAAAAGGTCACCGGGGATAATCTTAGAGCACAAGCATTTCGAATCTGATCAGCAGTGTGAAGCAACATCTAATAAATGCCATATTTTAACGGCCGTCATTACCTCTACATTACGGATTTTGCTGGACTTGCCGGTGTACTTGTATTATCCAATCAACGTAACCATTGCTTCCGCCCATCTGCTCCTCAACAAGATTGGCAAGTATAAGATGGCCTTCTCGGGGCTGCTCACCTTGTCTTACAAGATAACACAACTGATAATGTGAAGGATCACTTTCTCTGAATTTCTTTAGTATCCTCATTAGCTTCTTTGACATTTGATTATCTCGCTCACAAAGGGTAACCTGATCAGCCAAAACAATAAGAGTAGAGTAAACGAAATACTAAATAATGCCAGTTCAACAAGTTACAAGGTAAAAATAAATCAGATAAAGCGGGGAAGCAAAGAATTCTTGGGACAAAGTTAGAAAGTTCCAGAAAGGTTCGGATTACAAAGATCTCTCCAAAAATATCTAAACCAAAGGCCGATCACAGAATAAGAATCCAATAAAGTTCTTACAGAAAACCATAGAGCTAGTAATGGGTCATCCAAATGATAAAAGAAAAGAAAGTGATATACTAGAGTCATATAAACTAGGGAAGGAAAAGAGGGTGGCATTCTCAAGGCTTTTTGGGAAGCTTTATAAATTAGTCAGCTGCGCATAAGCCAGCCATATCAACAATTATATGTTTCTTAGGGAGCTCGGGTGTAATTAAATTCCAGCATAATGCAGCAGGGACAGAGATTAAGAAATTAAACTACAGATCTTATATAAAACATGCAAAGAAGTCACAAAACAAAGAATATGCAGAAACTAATGATGGATGTTTAAACATGATACTTCTTTTGTTCTACTTTGTCTTTAAGGGGCTTTATCATACCTTTGATAACTCTGCTGCAAAGTCAGGCCCAAGTAGATTCTTAGCTATATCAGGTGGAAGAACTCTACCAAACCATAGAACATGGCGAAACCCATCATCGAATAAATAAAGGCCTCTGAAATCTAAGCTCTCGGCAAGTAGTGGTAACCTATTCTCTATGATTTTGACGCCATCAGCTTCAGAAGATGCCTAAAATACAAGAAGCGGAAACAAATTTAACGATTGTGAAATGAAACCACTCAAGTTTAAGTGAATGGAATTGTATTACGTTCAAAAGATACTCATCGAGCCGTATTAAACTGGGATACAGGAGCTTCAACAACTTTTTAACTGGTAAGGTCATCATTGTGTGGCCTGCCGCACAACGCTCATCAAGTGACATGTCTGCATACCCCCCACGAAGAGGTGCTGATTTACAAAGTGCCAATCCATACAAAGGCAAGAACTTCAGAGACTCTGAGTATATCATCTTCCCTCCTAAGCGGTGTTGTACAGCATAGAGATTTCGAAATTCTTTGAGAGCTTTGACAATTCTTAGCTGCAGAGAGTTCCGAGCATCTTCCAACTTATGGGACAAAGTTTTCTCAATTGCTGCAATTTGATTCAGAAAAAAAATAAGAACAACTGAGATTCAAAACATACAACATTACTAACAGAATTTCAATTACCCACCTAGCCTGGAAAGCAAGGTGACAATAGCACCAGTATCAGCCTGCCGATACATCTCAGCCAGATCTGTAACCACCGGTACTGCTGCTGTATGTACTCTAATACGCCTCTCTCCGCAGGATGCAGTGTATCTTTAAAACGTTAAGGACACTTCACAATAACCTTCAAAATATCATTCCGAAATTTTCCCCAAAGCAAATTAAACTAGGGAGTATGTGTGAATAATCAAAGTATAATGAACAAAACAACTTTATATGCAACTGAAAAGGAAACTTCGGAAAAAGAATATCGGAAGGGAATGATTTGTGAATAATCAAAAGAAAAACAAGCACTACAACACCATACAGGATGTCTATCTGTAGTTAAAACTTAAAATCGAACATTAAGTGGAAGGATACAGCAAGGCAACTTGGAAATATACTGTCTGAATAGTTAGAAGCGTCTCTTCAAGAGATAACTGCATTGCAAATGCTTTATCACAATCTACAGCAGGAAGTGCTAATAAGTCTGTGGACCTTAGCATAAAGTTCCCATGGTAAGACGTAAAGCGCACTCCTAAAAGTATAAACAACAAAACATTAGCATATTTCCGACAAAGGCAAAAAAACATATTTATTTGAGCACAATAAAGTTGTTATGGAGAATCATCAATGGCAAACCTTTTCCACATCTTATGCGCATCACTGCTTCCCAGGCAGTTTCTCTAGTAAGATCTCTGGCTAATTCATGTCTCAACTTATCTCCGTGAATGGTTGATAGAAAATTCGGGTAATAATACACCTGACCCCCAGTATATTTTGCCAGAGTACCTACATTTGGAAGACCACAGCAATTATATACTGTAGAACTTTTTAGCTGCATGGTAAATATGGTTCATGCGAGAGCATACAACTCAATAAAAATCACACCCTGATACAAGTCTATCAATAGCTGCTGGAAATAAGAACTACAAACAAGATGGTAAAAGTTTCAAATGTGTAAATTCAGATTCTTTCTTCAAAATGTTCACTAGAAGGCAGAGACTACCATTTTCTAGGAAAATAGGTAATGCAATAAATTGGAGAAAACCATGTTAAAGCATATTTCCCCACAAGGGCAACAACTAGAAAATTGGTGGACCATATAAGAGTTCTCAACATATCAATGAAGAGAAGTATCATCATAAGATCCTACTATCTGCTAACATCATCTTGATCTTTAGTTCTATGAAAGGGAAACAGAATATGATACAACTATAAAAATGTACCTAATGAAGCTATATCAGTGTACTTGTCACTGAAGGCATACACATCCACCCCTATCTGGAACTTGGTAAATTCTGCAGCCATCTGCTTGTAGAAAGGATCCTCTGGTAGTCTTAGTGAATGCTCTTTATCAGAGCCATAGACACGAAGATCATCTCCACGCAACTTCAAGCGACCAACACCAAGAGATGGCAGTGTATTTTGAAAAATTAACAATTTTCCCCCAAGGTTGCTCTGCACAAGCATGTGTGGACATAAGTTAGTGCAAAGTAAATGAACAACCAGATTCTTGGAACTGCATAATGAAGTACTTAATAGCCAATTATTCAAGGAATACAAAAATTAACACACTGCTTTATAATTGGTGATAAATTTTCTACAAAGGCAAAATTCAAATTGCTATGTGTGAAGACGCTCACACACCATAAGCATAAGTGAGGCTTTAAGAGCTGGACCAAAAGCAGACTCCACATTCACATTGTCTTGAAACATAGACGGCAAGCTATCTAGGAAGGTCTCCACTACACTTCTTGATTCAGATAGATTAACAAGAAGATCATCTGGCAATGGAACAAATACATCATCCAGGTCTGAGACCACCATCATTTGAGGCTGAGTCAAAGAAGACTGCACGTAAAACTCAGAGGATCTCAACACAAATGTTGGTAGTCGGAAGAAACAGAAAATAATAAGTTATGTGAATAACGGATACACATACTTTCAAGTTATAAAAATGTATTGTGCTGTCAAAAGTTGCAAACCCAATTTGTGTTCTGGGGAAGCCAGGAAACTCATCCAAGCATGACCGGATAGTTTGGGCCACAACCTGCAAAGAGGTCATCAATAAATTTCAATAATTCCAACAGAGAGGTAAACAGACCTTGTGTAGTAATCAATAATTCCAACAGAGACGTAGACAGACCTTGTGCAGTAATCAAAGACATAGTAAAATTACTCAAATGAAAAGACATCACAACCAGCCATGAGATTCACACTATTAAAAGTCCTTACACGAACTATTTCATAAACAAGAGAAGTTCATCTCAGCAAAACCCATTCTATAAGTGTCATGTATGAGAAAATTCCCAAAGCTAGGCATCTGAGCCAGCCTACTTTATCTTTTTCACAAAAAATAAAACCAGACACAGCATACTAGATATGATATTGTATATTAATAAAATCATCTTTTCTTCCTAATCTCAATCAAGAGCCTCTGACACTATACTCTCAAAGGGCAACCAAGAACAATATACACTAGCACTACTGGATGATCAATGAACCATGCATAATACTCCCCAAGGGTCTGTAGTTGCATATTAGCAATAATTTATAAACAAACAGGTTTCAGAATGAAAGGATGAGTTTCTGTAAAAGCATTAGAAACAGTGTTTACCTCAATCATACCACTTCTGACAGCAGATAACGAAACGTCAATGAGGAAAAAATACAGTGGCGGCATAGGAGGCCGCACCATATATTCAGTTGGAGCAACAAATTCCACGCTACCCCGTGTAAGCTCAGGTCGTTGATCCAAATCAATTCTTCTGCCAGTGGCATCCAAATGAGCAAAGTAATCCCCAGGGACTGAACGAGAAAATAAATCCAATTTATCACTTTATGCTTGACCAGAAATATTAAATAAGATATATTTACCAAGAACCAAACAACATCCCACTACCATGGTTAATATTTAGTAACCAAAAACAAGTATCTAGCAAGAAAACTTGATTGCATTCAGGTAAAACCAGGATTAAAAATAAAGCAAAGCTGCTGTACATTCATCATGATATTAGAAACTTCAGTGCACTAAGGGAAAATTATTAAGAATTAGAAAATGCAAAATACTACTCTAGCATGACAGGTTGCAATGTTGAAAATATCTGCATTATGAAATAAAAAATGAATATAATAACAACATTTTGGACTATAAAGCAAGCAGGAATATTCAATACATATATTGCACAATATATTACAGAAATTCTATTTGGGGAAGTATAACTAACAAACAAATAAAACATATGGCAAACTCAGCTGCTTAATGCAGCCAACATGGAAAAGCATGAAGTTGAACATAGGAAGATTTTGTGTCAACATTCTGCATCCTTCCATACATTTGTTAATAATAATAGGGAAAATTAGGTTCACATCCTTCTTTTTGTTACTCCATTGATTAAAATCCTATTCATTTTCAATTTTTTATCAAGGTCCTTGGGTATTAATAACATCATTAATTTGAATAATAAAATATTTTTATTTTTAAATATATTCATTTAGTGTTAAAAATGTTACAATTAGTATATTTATATTATGGCTAAATTTTTTATCATATATTTTTATTTTCAGTTTGTACCTATTTTTAATTTGCAAATATTTTTTAATTTGTACCAATTTTCTTTTCATTTTTAATTTGTACCCATATATTAGTTTCTTTTTGTGCCCAATTTTTTAAAATTTTACTTGTGTTTGTACCCATGTGTATACCGTCACGTGACATTGTATATTTAATCAATGATACAAAAATTACATATGGTATATTTATGTTTTATGTCTAAACTTTGTATCATATATTTATATTTTTAGTTTGTAACCACTTTTAATTTGCAACATTTTTTAAAAAATTTGTAGTATTTTCTTTTTAGTTTTATTTTGTACCCATGTATTAATTTCTTTTAGCACCTATATTTTTTAAAAATTCATTTGTACTCATAATTTTTTAATCTTTTATCCGTACCCTAATTTATTTATAATGTACCCACTCTTCTTTATTAATGTACCACTTTGTTATATGTGAAATGTACCTATTTTTTTGTAAAATGTACCAAGTTTTTTAACACTATGGATACATTCTTTTGCCATTTATTATTTCTTATTTTTACATAGTTTTTATCCATTTATTAAATTAAAATGTTTGAAATTTTTTATTGTAACTGTTTCTAATAGTATTATAATGAGGGAAATCTCATAAAATATCAAACAATTAATGTCAAAACTATAAAAAAAAATATTAATAGTAATATAATGAGGTGTACAAAGTCAAGGGACTTTGATCAAACTTTGAATACTATTAAGGTTTTAATCAAAGAATGTTAAGGATTAGGGATTGCATCCAAAGTATCCCATAATAATAAGTTCAATTTATTCTTAGGGAATTCCATTTACCATCATTAAGCAGAGCACAAATGTTGCAACGCCACTTTCTTCCAGCATCTGTAAATGTCACATAGGGGTTCACATATGTCCGACATCTTCTACAGCGAATAATCCCGGCAGAACCAAAATTAACAATTGGAACTTCCTCCTAGACAGATAACAAGGAACAAGATAGTTACAGTGAATCAAACTTCAATCAATTTTGATCATTTTGAATGTGTGAGCAATAGATGCACATGCACTAACCCCATCAGGTGGTTCAGCAAGTGGACAAACAACTGCTCCCAAAGGTAAATGCCACCTTGAAGACAAAGACTGAGAACTTGGTATTGCACCAGTTGTAAACCGTAGAAATCTAGGATTGCAGTTCATGGGATACATCTGAGCAAGTGCTTTTGGCTCCACGTCACCAGCCAAAGGCCTTGGCAAAGCTTTAGGGTCAAGTCCAGGTTCAATTGATCCGGGAACAGATCCAATAGATAGTGAGCTGAAGTCGTCCGTCAAGGCTTGGACAGCACCAACAGGAGGTCCAGAACCGTGATGTTGCATGTGGTCCCTTGACTGCATACCCAATGGAGCTGCACCCTGCAGAGGTGGAGCATAACCTCCTTGGTGAGCAGCAAAAGGAGAGGACACTGCTGGTGGAGCAGCTGCATAGTTTCCTTGATGAGTAAGAAATGGAGACTGAGCAGGTGGGGCTTGTGAGTCTGCACTAGACTGCTTACGGGGGAATCCAGGAAAAGATGTCTGAGAATTTGGTAGGGAAGCTGGGAATGATGAATCTAATGGAGACTGAAGAGCATTCACACTTGGTGGTACAGAATTAAAGCTTTGAGGTGGAGGTCCCATTGGCACAGAAGGTATCTGCTGTTGTGGTCGTTGAAATGGTGCTTGACCTGGAGGAGGTTGATATGGCATTTGGCCTACAGGTGGACCACGTGTAGGGGGTGCTTGCGCTGCTGATAGATATTGTGGTGTTGGGAAACGGGACAAAGGTCCAACACTCGGCGGGACACTTGAAGTTGGCGGAGGAGGCACAGATGGATCATGAAACCTACCTGGCGGGGTAGGTCTAAAATGAGAGGCTTGTGCTCCAACTGCAGATCCAGTTGACGAGAATGGCACATTAGTCTGTGGAGCAACCGGTGGAGTAGGTCCGAAGTTAGAGGCAGCCGCACCAACCACAGGCCCAGACGATGAAAAAGGTGTCTGTTGAGTGACATGTGGAGGAGGTCTAAAACCAGATGCCTCCTGTCCAACCATGGGACCTGAAGATGAAAAAGGCATCATGTTCTGAGGAGGAGCCGCAAATGGTGCAGTGGCAGGTCTTGTAGTAAAATTCGGACGACCAGGGTTTTCAGTCCCCATAACTTTGGTTACAAACACCTGCTACTTCAGTAGCAATAATGCTCTCATGACCTAGACCTGCTCCTACAGCCAAGAGAGGAGGTTTGGTTTATCATCCAAGAACATCAATATGTCACTACATCACAGCTTAGACACTCGCAGTATTACGGTATGGAATCATATAACACAAAGACGTACATTCAAATTACTTTTTTTTTTTTTTTTGCATCAAACATAACATAGCGATACTGATGGAATAAGCAAATAATGAACTCGAAAATAGATCAAACCCTCTATGTCAACACTAAGCTCCTCTAGTCTCACAAAATTAATAAAGCAACGCAAGCAAGAATGTCGGCTTGAATCCTTAATCTTGAATTTGTAATATTTGACTACACTTAAGCATCACTAACAATTAATTTAAAATTCCACTAGCAATCCTAAACAGCTAGAACAGTTAACAAGGTCAAAACTCATAAACCACCCAATCCTAACTCTTAACTCATAAGGCTTAACTCTCACATGATCGAATCATAAACGGTGCACAATGGATCACGATATACCATTAGTAATTAACCTATAAGCAATTATGGACCAAACATGGATAAACAAAATGTGATTAATTTAAGCATAATTTAGCACTACCACAAATATTAACTTTATGATTGCTGACACTAAAAACCAACAATCCCACAATCCTAAAAACGTAATTACGACAAAGAGAAAGCATAATTTAGCATGCACACAGAGACAGTGTAGCAGATCTTAATCGGAAAAAATCGAAAAGAAAAGCACTACCCAAATCCCAAATTTGTAACATCTATATGGATCAAGAAAACCTAGATGAAAATTAGAGCCACGTTTGCGAACCGATGGAAATCGAATGCAAAACCCAATAAAAACTAGAAAGCAAAAACAGACCCGACTAGATTGCGAGTTGAATTCTGGAAATTTATTGAGACCCAAAGCAGGGAAAAGTGACCTATATCGAACGAACCGAGATGAAGGACTCGTTCGGTTGATTTAATCGCAGAGTGGCAAATCGAGATTCAGAGAGAGAGAGAGAGAGAGAGAGAGAGAGAGAGAGGAAGAAGTGCTTACCTTTGCCAGCCTGAGGAGAGAGAAAGTCTAGAGAGAGGGTGAAATACGAGAAACACGAAAGAGAAACTGTCACTGGGTTAATATTTTCATCCATCGCAACGACGTCGTTTTCATTCTTTGTATGAAAATTATAAAATAATTAAAATAATTTGAAAATTTTGAATTTTAACGAAATATAAGATAAATAGTACCGAGATTAATTTTTTAATATAAAAATATGAATTTTATGGATCGTATCGAAATTTTTCGTTAAAGTTACGATTATAAATACAAAGTACGAATCAGGTCAAGTCTTCATCCACAGCTCTCTATCTCTCTCTCTCTCTCTGTTTCCATCTCTCAATTATTATTAGTTCCTTTTTCAATCTTCTTAAGCTTCGCAGATTGATCCTAAACCTCTCATTTCGATCCAAATCCATCCTCCAATTCCCCCCAAATCAGCTTCACTTTTCGATTTTGGCACCAGTCTCAGAGGCCTAATTGGCAAACGAGTCCTCCTCCGAATCCTCCACCAAAAGCTGGTAAAGCTCCAAGTTTTTATTCAATTTGATCAACTGGGTTTTGCTTTTTTCCCTCGAATTTTGAGGATTTGATATCCAAGCAGCTGGCGTTAGCTTCCGTCAATCCGATGATTATGTTTCGATTCTGCATCGAAAATTACAAAAAAAAAAAAAAAAAAAATTGAATTTCCATCAGTAAATGGATCTTGTTTGTTTCTTCAGAATCTGAAATTTTGAGAAGCAGATTTAGCAACTTGGAAATAATTTTGTTAATGGCTTATTGGAAATGGTGTTTTCAGGTCAGGTATGATGCATCAAGCTTGGAGCTTCATTTGGGAGATTGAGAAATTAGCTGGGAACAAGTTTTCGAAATCGTTTCGATCAATCGCAAAGTAAGTACTTAAACAAGTTTTCGATTTCATTCGATTTGTTATAATTTTTTATGATTAGAAGTTAAATTTATATTGATATTGTTGACAGTTCCAGAGGGATCCTCTGTTTTTTTTTTTTTTTTTTTTTAATTTGTGTGTGTGTGTGTGAGAGAGATACTCTGCTTCGTTCCTGATTTGGTTGAAAGTAAATCTGAAATTTAATATAACTTCGGCGATAGATTTTGAATGTCAAGATTAAGGGTTGTTGGAAAACAAAGAAAAGATAAAAAAATTTCGAGTTTTAGTGGAAAAGGACGGTTAACAATATATGATTTCTTATTGCTGTTTGAGCTTGAATCTCAATATAGGTAATAAATTTTGATGCGAAGTTCTCAAGAGTGAGTGATATTTGAATTTTACATGTGCTGGTGTTAGTATGTACTGTTGGTATTGTATACGCAGAAAGCTAAATCAAGAAAAGTTTTCAGGTCAACTTTTCACTATGTGGAGAGTGGGAAACGAACTGATAAACATTTGTTATTTCTCACAGTTTATGCTGATCAGCATATTCAGCAGGCTGAATTTCCAAGGTTGTACAATTTATATCTGAGGTGTCGTCGATGGCTGAGCAGCGAAAAGGTAATGTCAAACCTGCGAATGGGAAGCCATCAGGAACCGCAACAGCAACGACCAGTGCATATTCCATTGATCTCAATAACTTCAGCAAGCGGTTAAAGATGTTATATTCACATTGGAGGGAACATCGTAGTGATCTATGGGGTGAATCTGATGCACTTGCAATAGCAACTCCTCCAACTTCTGAGGATCTGCGGTATCTGAAATCCTCAGCAATGAATATCTGGTTGCTTGGTTATGAGTTCCCAGAAACTATCATGGTTTTTGCAAAGAAGCAGATCCATGTTTTGTGTAGCCAGAAAAAGGCCTCTCTCCTTGATGCTGTGATAAAGCCTGCAAAAGAGGCTGTTGGTGTTGAAGTGGTTATGCATGTAAAACTCAAAGGCCAGGATGGAACTGGACTGATGGATAGCATATTCCGAGCTGTAAATGCCCACTCGAGCTCCGATGCTCCTGTTGTCGGACACATAGCAAGAGAGGCTCCTGAAGGGAAACTTTTGGAGACTTGGAGTGAGAAGTTGAAGAATGCTAATTTTGAGTTGAGTGATGTGACCAATGGGTTCTCGGACTTGTTTTCCGTCAAAGACCCCGTTGAGCTTACATATGTGAAGAAAGCGGCATACTTGACTTCATCAGTGATGAAGACTTTTGTGGTACCTAAGCTTGAGAAGGTCATTGATGAGGAAAAGAAAATTTCCCATTCTTCATTGATGGATGACACGGAAAAGGTCATATTGGAGCCTGCAAGAATTAAGGTGAAGCTGACGGCAGCAAATGTTGATATTTGCTATCCTCCAATTTTTCAGAGTGGAGGGCAATTTGATCTGAAGCCAAGTGCTTCAAGCAATGATGAGAACCTTTGTTATGACTCTACTAGTGTGATTATATGTGCTGTCGGATCAAGGTACAAAAGCTACTGCTCCAATATTGCTCGAACATATCTGATTGATGCAAATTCTACGCAGAGCAAGGCTTATGAGGTTCTGCTTAAAGCTCAAGAAGCTGCAATCAGTAATTTAAAATCTGGGAAGAAGTTAAGTGCTGCATACCAAGCTGCACTCTCAGTAGTTGAAAAGGAGGCTCCAGAGCTGGCTGGAAACTTGACTAAAACAGCTGGAACTGGAATTGGCCTTGAGTTTCGTGAGTCGGGGCTTAATCTTAATGCTAAGAATGACCGAATTTTGAGACCAGGCATGGTTTTCAACGTTTCTCTGGGTTTCCAGAACGTGCAGGCACAGACAAAAGACCCTAAGACCCAGATATTTTCACTGTTAATAGCAGATACAGTTATTGTTGGTAAGGAGACCCCTGAAGTTTTGACTAATTCAAGCAAAGCTGTTAAGGATGTGGCGTACTCATTCAATGATGATGATGAAGAAGAAGAGCAGGCAAAACCTAGATCCAGTAGTAAAGGTGCCGGGAGTGCGATGAGTAAGGCCACACTTAGATCAGACAACCATGAAATGTCGAAAGAAGAGCTACGAAGGCAGCACCAAGCCGAACTTGCCCGCCAAAAGAATGAAGAAACTGCTAGAAGGCTTGCTGGTGGGGGTTCTGCAGCTAACGACAATCGTGGTGCTGGGAAGACAGTTGGTGATCTGATTGCATATAAGAATGTCAATGATCTGCCTGCTCCAAAAGAGTTGATGATTCAGGTTGACCAGAGGAATGAAGCTATCCTCTTGCCGGTTTATGGAAACATGATTCCTTTTCACATAGCCACTGTGAAGAGTGTTTCCAGCCAGCAGGATACTAACCGGAATTGCTACATCCGTATAATCTTTAATGTACCTGGTACTCCATTTAGCCCCCATGATGCAAACACCCTGAAGTTTCAAGGGTCAATTTTTTTAAAGGAAGTTTCATTCCGTTCCAAGGACCCGAGGCATATAAGTGAAGTAGTACAGCAAATTAAAACTCTTCGCAGGCAGGTTGCCTCAAGGGAATCTGAAAAAGCTGAAAGGGCAACTTTAGTTACGCAGGAGAAGCTGCAAATTTCAGGAGCCAAATTCAAGCCAAAAAGATTGCCAGATCTATGGATTCGCCCCGTTTTTGGGGGTCGTGGAAGAAAGCTTACTGGATCACTGGAAGCCCACGCGAATGGATTCCGGTATTCGACTTCAAGGTCTGAAGAACGTGTCGATGTTATGTTTAGCAATATCAAACATGCATTTTTCCAGCCAGCTGAGAAGGAAATGATTACCCTGCTGCACTTTCATCTGCACGATCATATTATGGTAGGAAACAAAAAGACAAAGGACGTGCAATTTTATGCGGAGGTGATGGATGTAGTGCAGACACTGGGAGGTGGAAGGAGGTCAAACTATGATCCTGATGAGATCGAGGAAGAGCAACGTGAAAGGGAACGAAAGAACAAAATTAATATGGAGTTCCAGAACTTTGTGAACCGAGTAAATGATTCGTGGGGGCAACCTCCATTCAAATCACTTGATCTTGAGTTTGATCAGCCCCTTAGAGAGCTTGGCTTCCATGGAGTACCTCATAAAGCGTCAGCTTACATTGTCCCAACTTCAAGCTGTCTGGTTGAGCTGATAGAGACACCGTTTGTGGTAATTACTCTGAGCGAGATTGAAATAGTAAACCTTGAGAGAGTTGGTCTAGGGCAAAAGAACTTTGATCTGACTATTGTTTTCAAGGACTTCAAGCGAGATGTCTTCCGAATTGATTCTATTCCCTCGACATCTCTAGATGGAATTAAGGAGTGGTTGGACACCACTGATCTCAAGTATTATGAGAGTAGGTTGAATCTCAACTGGCGTCCTATCCTCAAGACCATTACTGACGACCCCGAGAAGTTCATAGAGGATGGTGGATGGGAATTTTTGAACATGGATATTAGTGATTCGGATTCCGACAATTCTCAGGAGTCTGACCATGGGTATGTGCCTTCAGATGTACAGTCGGATTCAGGTTCAGATGAGGAGGATGATGACAGCGAGTCATTGGTGGAGTCGGAAGATGATGAGGAAGAAGAATCCGGAGAAGACTCAGAAGAGGCTGAAGGAAAGACATGGGAAGAGCTGGAGAGGGAAGCAAGCCACGCAGACAGGGAAAAAGGGAATGGGTCGGACAGTGAAGAGGAGAGGGCAAGAAGGAAGGTTAAGGCTTTTGGAAAGGCTCGAGTTCCCGACAAGAGGAACATTGGTGGCAGCCTGCCCAAGAGGCCCAAATTTAGGTGACATTGTTTTTGTCTTCAGGTGTTTTTTTTTTTTTTTTTTTTTTTTTTTTTTTTGAGTTTTGCAGCAGCATTGGATTTGAGTTGTGTGCGTTATTTTGAAGATGTTAAAGAGTTACCAAAAGGGTAAAAGTAAGTTTAAGTTTTTGTTGAATCTTCGTTCTTCTGTGTGTTAAAACAAACTTTTTTCTTGTAAGATTAGTATAAAAAAGGATTAAAGGGCATTCCATGTTGTTGGAGCGAAATTTCCTACGGGAAGAAATACCTCCACATATTTGTTGACTGCAATCCTCACGTTCGCTGAATGAGGTGTCCCCGAACAGTCTTTCTCCATAGCTAGTCTGGGCGGGGTACCTGCAAGAGATATTTCAACACTCAAGTTAGTCGATTGATTTTCTATTATTTACCTTCTCTCGTGTTCTAATTGCGTACCTTGATCTTTGGCTCCTCTCCACATTTATAGGACTACATGCTTGGGAAACAAGTACCACGACTTGTCTTCCTCTCCCTCAGTGGTGAAGCTACAGAGGGACTGGGAGGGGCGTCCGCCCCTCCCCTCGCCGGAAATTAAGCCCAGGAGGGTGGTTCCGCCCCTCTGGTCTTGTCGGAATTAATGGCTACACCTACACTGCATATCGGTTCCTATCTGGGTTTCTGTTTGAGTTTCTGCTGCTATGCAGCAGCTTATGTTTTTGTTTTCAAATCCTTTAAATGAAACGACATCGTTTCATTTAAAAAAAACAAACTCCTTACTAAAATGCACCTTTTCGTTTGATAGGTTAAAAAAATAAATGAATTTTTAAAAGGGACCACTGTCCCGTGCCTTCCATTTTCAAAGTAGACCTTCACTTTTTGAAAACCACCCCACTTTTTGAAATCCTCCAGCACAGCAGCCAACCTGATGGGTTGGTTTTCCACTTCTCTCTCAATTTTAGGTAAATTTTTTAACTTTCTAATTTATATTATCCCTAACCCTAATTGATTAATAAATACAAAATTTTAGTTAATTAATATAGAATCATAGAGTGATACACTAATATAGTTATTGATTATTGATTTTTGCATATAAATATTTATTGATGAATGAAATTATTGTCTAGAGTAAAAATTTAATTCTTGATTATTGATATTAATTTATTAATTGATTTTTTGTGTATTAAATAATTTATATGAATATTGGTATTGATTAATTGAATTGTTGGTTTAATTAGTTAGTACTCATATTGACTATAGTATAGCTTACTCTAGAATTAAGAGTCTAAGACTTTTTTTTCTTTTTCATATACAGTTAAACAATGGAACGATACTATAAGAAACAATGTTTAAATCCTCCTTCAAATATTCCGGCTAGTCCTTCTTCGAATATTCCGAGTAGTCCTCCTTCGAATATTCTAAATATTTCTTCTTCGAGTATTCCGAGTAGTTCCCAACAAAGTGAGGTCACTGAGTTGGATGAAATACTGGCTAATCTTCATGTAGACCCTGGACATAGACGTCGAATGCTTGATTATCCACCTAATTATCGTGAAGCAATTCGCCGACATTATCCCTAAAACAATCCTTGTCAACCTAAAGATCACATCATGCCCAGAAAAGTTAGCAATAATCGATGTTTTGTCACCTGTTGGTTTGATAATTTTAAGTGGTTGGAGTATAGTATAGTAAAAGACACCGCATTTTGCCGTTATTGCTATCTATTCAAGTGTGATTTTGATAAAGAGGGAACTGCTGGAAGTGATGTCTTCACTGAGATTGGGTTTACAAATTGCCGGAAGTTCGCCCCTCCCCCCGATAAATCCTGGCTTCGCCACTGCTCTCCCTCTTCTTTAGTGGTCCTCCGTAGTGGAGGTAGTTATCTAGACACGTTTCCCTTGCGCACCGCCATCTTTGGATGATTGGTATTGGCCCATGAGTCGGAACTGGATTTTATCCTCCCACACATGTATATCTCTTTTACCATACTTTTGGCACTTTTTTGTGGTTGCTTTATGAATCCTGTAGTGAATGTGGTTTTTTGGTAATAAGTTACTTGCAGGTGAAGAAACGCCAACGGGGTAAAATGTGTATCCCTTGCGGATGCATGCAAAGCTTGTTTGGGTTGTATTGGGGTAAGGAATGAATTACATGAACTTATACTTGGGCGAATGGATGGATGAATTTGGATATGAACTGATGGATTTTGATCTGAATCGTTCACCGTCTTATCCTTCGTTCCAACCAATAACATCGTTCGATTCTCCCTTGCTTCCTCCACAACCCCGGAAATGGCATGCATTTGAATGCATATGGATAAAGAATGGTGGACGGCATACTTTCTTTAACCAACTAGCCTAACTTACATCGGCAAATGCCTTTTTCTTTGTAAGAACAGTACGGTGTTGCGAAAAAATTCATTCACTTATTTGGGAAACAAAGTACAAAAAGAGGTGCACAATACGAAGCAACATTCATAATTCTTCCAAGTGTGGAAATTAAACAAGAAGAATAGGGGCAATCAAAGACCTAAACAAGTTAAAAACAACACAAACGGTAATAAAGCTTTTACTTCCAGCATAATACTACAATTTACAAGCAAAAGGTCTAGTCTTACTCTCTGCATCTGCAACATAAGTCTATTCGGTCCAAATTGCGATAACGAAAGAACTTAAACCGAACTAGTAAAACTAAAAGTTCCAAGCAACTACCGTCAGACGACTTCTTAAAACATTAACATGTCACTGACATGAAACAATCACACGATCTATCTCATCTTACTCCGCTTCGGGATGCTACTACTAGGAGGTGGGGCTCGAGACTTCCCAAAAGCTTTCGCCTTCCTTCTCTTCCTGTCCTCCTCACTGTCTGATTCGTTCCCTTTCTCCCTATCTGCATTGCTTGCTTCCCTCTCCAGCTCATCCCAAGATAACCCATCCTCATCCGACTCCGCTTCTGCATCCTCATCCTCAGACTCCACAACCGATTCACTATCAGAACCCTCATCATCCGATTCATCTGATTCAGCAGATTCGATATCCGATGGTTCATAACCCTGGTCTGACTCCTCCGACTGTTCAGACTCTGAATCAGACGCTTCCAAATTCAAAAACTCCCAACCTCCATCTTCAATGAAGCTCTGCGGGTCATCGGTGATTGTCTTCAGTATCTGTTTCCAGTTGAGATTCAGCCTGCTCTCATAATACTTGAGGTCAGTTGTGTCGAGCCATTCCTTGATACCATCAAGTGCTGTCGAAGGGATCGAGTCAATCCGGAGAACGTCCTTTTTGAAGTCCTTGAATACAATTGTCATGTCAAAATTCTTCTGCCCAAGGCCAACTCTTTCCAGATTCACAATCTCAATCTCGCTTAGACTGACAACAAGGAAAGGAGTTTCTATCAGTTCAACCAAGCAGGTTGAAGTAGGGACAATAAATGCTGATGATTTATGAGGTACACCATGGAAACCAAGCTCTCTCAGAGGTTGATCAAACTCAAGGTCCCTAAACTGTGACTGCCCCCAAAGCTCATTAACCCGATTCACAAAGTTCTGAAAATCCATATTTATTTTGTTCTTCCTATCCCTCTCCCGCTGCTCTTCTTCAATCTCATCTGGGTCATAAGCAGACCTCCTACTACCTCCCAAGGTCTGAACTGTGTCCATCACCTCAACATAGAATTGCACGTTTTTTGTTTTCTTGTTGCCCACCATGATGTCATCGTGCAGATGAAAGTGGAGGAGAGTGATCATCTCATTCTCCGCTGGCTGGAAAAAGGCATGCTTAATATTTGCAAACATAACATCCAGGCGCTCCTCCTGCCTGGTGGTAGAATAACGAAACCCATTTGCATGAGCTTCTAGAGTACCAGGAATCTTTCTTCCACGGCCACCAAAAACAGGTCGAATCCAAAGGTCAGACAATCTTATTGGCTTAAATCTGTTACCAGCTATTTGGAGTTTCTCCTGAGTAACCAGTGTCGCCTTCTCAGCTATCAAGGACTCCCTGGACACAACTTGCCTTCGCAGCCCTTTAATCGCCTGTACCACTTCACTTATGTGCCTTGGATCCTTGGAGCGAAATGAAACTTCTTTTAAATATATAGACCCAAGGTTCTTCAGTGAGTTGGCATCATGAGGACTAAAAGGAGTCCCAGGGACATTAAACATGATTCTGATATAACAGTTCCGATTTGTGTCCTGTTGACTGGAAACTGTCCTTATGGTTGCAACATGAAAAGGGATCATACTGCCATAAATAGGCAACAGAACAGCTTCATTCTTCTGGTCAATCTGAATCATTAGTTGATTCAAACCTTTTGGTGGAGCGACATCATTTACATTCTTGTAGGCAATTAAATCCGTTAAAGCCCTTGCTGCAGAACGATTGTCACCTGGTGCAGATCCAGCACCAGCAAGTCTGCGGGCAGTTTCTTCATTTTTCTGACGGGCAAGTTCTGCCTGATGTTGCCTGCGGAGTTCCTCCTTTGAAATCTCATGATTGTCTGACCTCAATGTTGTCTTAGACATTAAGGCCTCCCTTCCATTAGCCTCATCATTCGGTTTTTTGGGCTTTTCCGCTTCCTCTTCATCTCCATCATTAAAGGAGTATGCCACATCCTGAAGATTCTTAGAGCTTCTACTCGTCACCACCTCTGGCTTGTCATTGCCAATAACTACAGTGTCCGCAAGCAACAAAGCGTAGTTTTGGTTTTTGGGATTGCTGCGACCACTCTGTAAGTTCTGAAACCCAAGTGACACATTAAAGACCATGCCTGCTTTCACCAACCGCTCATTCTTTGCATTTATATTCAACCCAGATTCACGGAACTCAAGGCCGATACCAGTCCCAGCCGATTTTGTCAAATTTGATACTAATTCAGGAGCCTCCTTCTCCACCACAGCAAGGGCAGCTTGATAAGCAGCACTGACCGTCTTCCCAGGCTTCAACTCACTAATGGCTGCATTATGGGCCTTGAAGAGAACTTCATATGCCTTGCTCTGACTGGAAGTAGCATCAATCAGAAAGGTCCTGGCAATATTTGAGCAGTAACTCTTGTAGCGGGACCCAACAGCACATATGATCGCGCTAGCAGAATCATAATAAAGCAACTCATCATTGCTAGCAGCACTGGGTCTGAGATCAAACTGTCCTCCACTCTGAAATATTGGGGGGTAACAGATATCAACATTATCAGCCCGGAGCTTCACCTTAGCTTTAGATGGTTCCATTATAGCTTTCTCTGCCTCATCCATCAAAGAAGAATGGGTAACTTTCTTCTCCTCATCAATAACAGTCTCAAGCTTTTTAACAACTACTTCGGTCATGACACTAGCAGTCAAGACAGCAGCTCTCTTGATATTTAAAATCTCGTCATTGTCCTTAACAGCAAACAGGTCAGACAACCCATTTGTTACATCGCCCAACTGAAAATTTGCATCCTCAAGCTTCTTGGACCATGTTTCCAAGAGGTTTCCCTCAGGGGCCTCCCTTGCAATATGTCCAACGACAGCTGTGTCATGGCCATCAGCCTTCAATTGAGCACGAATGGCACGGAAAATTGCCTCCATCAGGGCACTTCCATCATCACTCCTTGTCTTCTCATGCATCACAACATCAACACCCACAGCTTCCTTGGCAGACTTTTTTACAACTTCCAACAAAGACACCTTCTTCGTACTGCACAAGAAATGAATCTGCTTCTTCATGAAAACCATAATGGTCTCTGGAAACTCATAACCCACCAGCCAAATATTCAATGCTGAAGATTTAAGGTACCGCAGATCTTCTGATGCTTTTGGTGTCGCTATTGCAACAACATCAGAAGAACCCCACAAATCAGATCGATGTTTATTCCAATGAGAATAAAGTAACTTCAATCTCTCACTGAAGACTTTCAAATCAATGTTATAGGCACTTCCTGCTCCAGCTGCAGTCTTCCCATTAGCGGGCTGGCTATTTCCATTTCGACGATCAGCCATTACAACCAGTTTCTACACATGACAAACATCAACTAATCACTTTCAGCCAATTAAATATATTATTTAACTCAAGAACAAAATTCGCACTTTATCAATATCCAAATTTTTTATTTTTTATTTTTTTGCAATATAAGTCCTAAAAATCTCAATTAGGGTTTCACACAAGTTAGCATTACTAGGGTTTCGCGACACCATCAACATTCTAGAAAGCTAAAATTATATCTGGAAAAACCCCGAAAATCATCATCACCAACTCCCTTCGACTTTCCAATAAAAAATCCCCAACTCGACAACCGAATTAGGGTTCCTATTACCTCCCCAAAACATACAAAAATCGTCGAAAACCACTAAATTAATCCATGTACAGCAATACAGAAACCGAAATCGTACCTTTCTGAACCTTCAAGAACGGCCTTCTGCAAACTTCTACGGCTCCGCAATGTCGAATAGGGTTTCAGTTTGGGGTTCTAGGGCTTCGCGGCGACAAGTACCCGATACATTGACCAAAACGCAAATTTTAGAGTAAGAGAGAGAGCGAGAGAGGGAGATAGAGAACCTAGGGTTTCGAAGCGAGGGATGAGAGAGAAAGAGAGAGAATTCGAAGAAGTAGAGAGAGAGAGAGAGAGATGGAAAAATGAAAAATCGCAGAGAAGGTTTTTTCGAACCGGAGAAGAGTGAGTGTGGGGGATTTATGGTTTTCGAGGGCTCTGGAGAAGGGGTGCTTTAAAGGAACTGATTTTTCCTTGTGACGAAAAAGGACTGAGGATTATGAAATTTTACTTCCCCGTTTGGGTGGTTTCTGTAGTCATTGCGATTTTCTACCAGGGTATTTTCGGTGATTGAGTCTTGTTTTGTCAGGGTGTGGGATTTTGTGTCGGACGGCGTCGTTTGGTTGAGAGGGAAAATGTAAACAGGCGTTGGGCTTGGGCTCTGCGGCGTCGTTTTGGAGTTACTCGTGGCGGGAACGAGTGCTGGGCTTTTGTTAAAAATAAGGCGGGAAAATCATGATTTGGTAAAGTTGTTTGGTGGTGAAGCATCTGATTCTGTGATTTTTGACATTTTAATTTTGTTTTGACATACAATTTTATTCATAATTTTAGTAAGTAATAAACTGTTGTGGTGCTTGATAACAAAAAAAAATTTACCATATCACATTTTCGGTTGATAATAATTTGGTTCAATTCATATGTAATGTCGTTAAAATTAAACTAAAATGTGACGTATGTCTCGTTTAAGGGTTTTTTGCATTTTTAACTCTTAGGTACTGTACCGTTTGGTATGTGGGACAGGACGGAACGGAGTGGGACGAGGCGTTCCGTCCTACGTTTGGTGTGTCTAAAACGGATGGAACGCGTTGTTCCATGGGACGAATTTCGAGTGAATTTTCGTTCCACCTCACCCTCCTGGAACAACTCGTTCCACATCCGTGGAACACAAAATTATAACCTCTCAGTTTCCTTCTTCCTCCTTGTTTCCATCCTAGGCATCTTTACTCTCTCTTCATTTCGTCCCGTCTCATCTGCATATCAAACGATACCTAAGGTACCGTTTGATAAGCAGACGGGACGAAACAAGACGGGACAGGACAGAACAGGACGGGACGGGACGGAACGGATGACGTAAATATTGAAAAAGATAAGGAGAAATTTTGTCATAAAATGTTATAAATTTTTGTTCCACAGATGTGGAACGGATCGTTCCAGAGAGAAAAGAGGTGGATCGAAAAATCAGCCAAATTTCGTCACATGGGACAACCCGTTCCACAGTTTTTAGGCGCACCAAACATGGGACGGAACGGCTCATCCCGTTCTGTCTCATCCGTCCTACGTACCAAACGGTACCTTAAGTTTGAATTTCATGGAGCATAGAATCTCAATTTACACATCTAAAATCTCTTATTTTCTCCAACTGAGTAAAGAGGAGACACTTCCTTTAAAGTCAACACATTTCAAATTCCAAAAAGTTACACAAGAGGCATGCATGTGATTTCTCTTCACGACTAATGTTTAAAATGGCGAGTTAAAACTTGCTCTAGGTATCATATTACGGGATCCAACTACTCCTCTAAAGAAAGTTCCCTCCCTCCTCTTCTCATATACGAGAGCTGAAAGCTCCAACACTTTCAAACCCCCATAGATCAGACACCCAATTGGTTGTTTGGAAACAAGTCGTAATTTTCAAACCCCCATACGTCGTCATTT
This sequence comes from Malus baccata, assembly GCA_006547085.1. Lineage (NCBI taxonomy): Eukaryota > Viridiplantae > Streptophyta > Magnoliopsida > Rosales > Rosaceae > Malus > Malus baccata. The sequence continues at coordinate 200,651 of VIEB01000103.1, forward strand.
GGCTCACAAAGATGGTAAAGACACGAACTTTTCCGTTCTCTTTTATTTGTGCTCTATCTTTTCGATATATCTTCGAAGAAACATTGTCCCATGATCATCACTTTTTCGGTGTTTTCTTTAGAAGCTTTGATATTAAGAGCAAGGGACCTGCCCTTACAGTATTCACTTCTTCCATTTCATTTAGTCTCCCGGTTTCCAGATTGAGAACTGGTTTAGAAACGAAGAACTGAAATGGATTTTGCTGTGATCTTTTCACTTCTTCCATTTCATGATTAAGTTGATGCTTTTGGTTTTGCCATTGCAAGAACATCAGACGACCCCCAAAATCATTTCGGTGTTTCCATTTCATGATTAAATATACTTTTTTTTTTGTTGTAAAATAGTATCTATTAAAATTGTTTATAACAAAGATAATGTATCTATCACTTTATAAGATAATTGAGCTACCGTATAAAATTTGTGAAACTAATAATGTACCTGTTGTTTCGCTTTTACAAAACTAATATATCTACAAAAATTTGCAGGGTCGAACCAGCCAGACATGTTGTACATCTCTAATCTTTTACGTGATCATCTTTATCTTGGCGTTGGTAAAAATGTACCTATAACTTTATAAGATGATTTATCTACCGTATAAAATCTGTGAAACTAATAATTTATCTATTGTTTGCCCTTTACAAACTAATGATTCTACAGCCTGGCCCTTCTGAACTATTGCTATTTCTGATATGAAATGTTCTATTTACAGATTAATTTTCTTTTTCGCAGGCCATAAGATTTTTCATGAGCTCCAATCTGAGAGTGCAAGGACTCAGAGTTAAGAACAGCCCCTAGTTTCATTTCCGGTTCGAAAACTGTCAAAACGTCCACCTAGAATCACTTACCGTAAAAGCACCTGCTTTGAGTCCCAACACAAATGGAATTCACAGAGAACAAACAATGTGAAACTGTACAATTCACTCATCTCCCATGGTAATTACACAAAAGCAGCTTCCGATTCGACATGTCTTTCTCCGGTCTCCAATCTCGCGAAAACTCACCTTATCGTGGCTTAAAATGCTTCATGCAGGTGATAATTGCGCTCATTAGGAGTTGATTGTTACAATGTAGACATTAAGACCATTACTTGCAGCTCAAGTCATGAAATAACGTACCGCTCCAAAGGTCAAATTGGATTATTTCTAAAGTTTAATTATACCCTAATCCTCTTTCTTCCTACAGCATTGAAAGTCTAAGGAATCGCAATTCTCGAGCCTGTGTTTCAAATATTACTGTTTTCAAAGTGAGATCTTTCGGCGCCGTTGGAGACGGTGTTGTTGATGACACACAAGCATTCAAAATGGCGTGGGATAGAGGTGTTTCTGCGAGCAGACGTGGACGAGGTAGAAGAGGGCAAGTTGCAGAAGGTGGAAGATGTCTTTATGTTGAAGGAAACCTGGTGGACGTTCCGGTTCATCAGGACAGAACAGCGGCTACTTCAGATGAGAATGTGGTGGATGAGTCGGGATTGTTAAGAACTAGACGAACGGGAATGACAACCCGGGGAGGTGGCGGCTGGCCTCAAACAGCCGCAAGGTCGCCATGATCTATCTTCTATGGAACTGCCGTGGTCTTGGGTACGACACGGTAGTTCGAGCTTTACACGGGCATATACGAAAACATCGACCCGCTGTGATTTTTCTATCAGAAATAAAGGTGAAAAATCACAGGATTGCCGGCGTTAGACGGAGAATGGGGTATTTAAATGGTTTTGATGTTCCCCCAATTGGAGCTGCAGGAGGACTGAGTTTATGGTGGAATGGGTCTCTGGAGGTAAATATATTATTTTCTTGGAAAAATTTAATTCATACAGTGATGAGGATTGATGGTGAATGTGATTGGACGCAAAATACTTGGGTATATGGCAGCCCATATAGAGAGGAAAAAGCTGATTTCTGGCAGTGGGTTACTGATGTGCTTCAGACTGGTGATCTTCCATGGTTTTGTGGGGGGGGGGGGATTTAAATGAAATTTTTGTTGGAGTTTGTATGCAAATTGTCACATATATATATATCGTTAGTGTATATCTACAAATTGTCACATATATATATCGTTAGTGTATATATTGTCAAGATACTTGATATTATAATCTTCATATTAATAGTAATTTGGTGCGAATAATATTTTATATAGGTCTGTTGGTATAAGACCGAACAGGTATTTGGATAAGCCAAATTCAAATTTTCATACTTATCTCTTAAATTTGAATTTGGATTATGTGGGCAGTTTCTTAACTTCCTAATACCTGTTGGGAAGGGATACCTAATATCTTATATAATAGCAAAGAGGTCAGACACGTTAAGAACATATATAATAATATACATCTATTGCATATAAGATACATATCATTTGGAAGAGAAAGCATTCAAAGGTTCGCCAGAATTCAAAGTTCCGGTGCTGGAACTTTGAATTATAGATAGTTGGATCTTGGGGGACGGACGCCCGTTGAACTACAAGCACGGAGTAGGGGCGCAATTCTGTCTTTAGGACACTGCAAATCTGCAGGCCTCTATCTTTTCGATCAAGTCAGTTTTTCTACTTTCTTGTCTCTTTTATATTACAATATTTCAATACGAATTGGTTGTAATACAATATTGGATCATAGTTATTTCAGTTGTATATTATAATCTGCTATCAATAAAGTTGTATTCTGATTGTTTGTTCCAACAATCTAAAGACAGAAATTTGTTGTGATGGATCAAACATCAGTGAATGCAACAGGCGTTAAGAATCCTCTCCCTGAGAAACCAGAGAAATTCAAAGGTGTGGACTTCAAAAGATGGCAACAAAAGATGTTATTCTTTCTGACCACAATGAACCTAGCCCATGTTGTGAAGGAGGAGGCTCCTGTGGTGACTGAACTACCAGCGGATAAGGACATGTTGTCTGCAATAGACGCTTGGACTCACTCTGAGTTTCTTTGTAGAAACTATATTTTGAATGGGCTGGACGATTGTCTGTATGATGTATATTCATCATGCAAGACTGCCAAGGACCTTTGGGATTCACTGACCAAGAAATATATCACTGAAGATGCTGGATCAAAGAAGTTTATCATTGGTAAATTTCTGAAATTCAACATGGTGGATTCCAAACCTGTCATGGGCCAAGTTGAAGAACTCCAACGCTTAATCCATGATTTACATGCTGAAGGATGCTCTATTAATGAACACTTCCAAGTTGGGGCAATCATTGAAAAACTGCCTTCATCTTGGAATGATTTTAAAATCTATCTGAAGCATAAGCGCAGGGAGATGTCTCTGGAAGATTTAATTCTCAGGCTAAGGGTCGAAGAGGATCACAGGAAAGGCGACAAAGCTGATGCGTCTTCCATGGAAGCCAAGGCCAACTTCGTTGAGGCTAGCAATCCAAGGCCAAAGCATTTCCAGAAAACAAGGAGAAGAATGCTCAAAAGAAAAACAACTCTACTATCCATGCACCAAAAGCAAAGGACTTCAAAAAA
>VIEB01000103.1:208833-230756 GCA_006547085.1 Malus baccata
GGACTGTGTTCAACTTGTGGTTACGGCAGATATGAATGAATTGTGGACTCGACCTTTGGGGAATGGGGGAATTAAAGATGCTGTGTTTCAGATGGGAAGGTTGAAAGCTCCAGGGTCAGATGGATTCCAAGGTGTGTTTTTTCAATCTTACTGGGATATTATTGAAGCGGAGATTAAAGGTTTGGTAGCAGAGTTTCTAAATGGAGGAACAAGTTTAAAGCCGTTAAATTCCACTAATATTGTCCTAATTCAGAAGCTTCCTAATCCAGAATCGGTGAGCCATTTTCGACCAATCAGCCTATGTAATTATTTCTATAAAGTGCTCTCAAAGATTTTAACAAATAGGCTTAAACCCCTGCTTTCTGATATTATCCCTCCTTCTCAAAATGCTTTTGTGGAAGGAAGACAGATTCAAGACAATATCATCATTGCCCATGAAGTTTTCCATTTCCTTAAACTTAGGAAGGCGAAGTTAAAGTATGACCTAGGAATTAAACTTGATATGAATAAGACGTATGATCGGGTGGAATGAGACTTTCTGGAGTCTGTTATGTTGAAGATGGGTTTTGATAGAAATTGGGTGAATTTGGTGATGAATTGTGTTACCATAGTGGAGTTCTCGGTTTTGATTAATGGGCATCTGGGAGGGAGATTTAAGCCGACGAGGGGTTTACGGCAAGGTGACCCACTTTCGCCCTATTTATTTCTTCTTGTCAGTGAGGTGCTATCACTTCTTATTAGATATGCTTCTAATATGGGATTTATTGAAGGAATTCGGATCAGTGCTAACTGACCATGCCTCTCTTATCTTTTATTCGCAGATGACACTCTGATTTTTCTAAAAGCCACAAGGAACAATTGTCAAAATATCGTGAATCTTCTCAATGCCTGCTGTCATGCGTCTGGCCATGAGGTTAGTTTGCAAAAATCTGTGGTTTATTTTAATGTTAATACACCAGTTGAGGTGTGTCAGGATCTTTGCAGCATTTTGAATATGCCACAAGTGGAGGACCCAGGGAAGTATTTGGGGATTTCGACAAATTGGGGAAGTTCCCCAAAAAAAAAGGCATTGGCCTATGTTAAGGATCGTGTTTTTAGAAAGATCAAAGGGTGGAAACAGCAGTTCCTTTCTCAAGTGGGACGGGAAATGTTGATTAAGGTCGTTGCTCAGACGGTTCCTGCGTACCCAATGAATATATTTAAATTCCTGGATACCTTATGCAATGAGATTGATGCTGCTCTTGCAAGATTTTGGTGGGGGCAACAAGAAAAAGAAAGAAGAATTCACTGGATTAGTTGGGAAGATATGGGGTACTCAAAATGTGAAGGGGGAATGGGTTTCAGGAACTTAAAAGAGTTTAATGTCGCTCTTCTTGCCAAGCAATGTTGGAGATTAATTCATGATCCAAATTCTTTATGGACCCAAGTTTTAACGGAGCGATACTTCCCACATGCTTTGTTTTTGGAAGCTAAAAAGGGTGGGCGGGCGGTATATTACAATATTTCAATACGAATTGGTTGTAATACAATATTGGATCATAGTTATTTCAGTTGTATATTATAATCTGCTATCAATAAAGTTGTATTCTGATTGTTTGTTCCAACAATTTTGTGGGATAATGAGAAAAGTGGGGGAAGGGAGATCGAAGTTCTTGCATGATTTTGTGGAGAAAATGGAGTTAATTGACCTGGGATTTTGTGGTCCAAGATTCACTTGGAGGGGAACGCGAAATAATGTTTTGGTGCAGGAAAGGCTTGACAAAGGTCTGGTCAATGCTCGATGGTTGACTCAATGGCCGAATACTCTAAGTTACTCACGGGACTGTCAGAGCCTCAGACCATTGTCCTTTGATTGTTGACATTGATCCGGGCAAAGTTTGGGGACATCGTATGTTTCGCTTTGAGGCATTTTGGATTAAAGAGGATGGTTGTAGAGAGGTTGTGGAGAGAAGTTGGAATAATCATTTTGAGGGGAGATGGTTGAATAAATGGAAGAAGAAGTTAAAATTGTGTAAAGATAATCTGAAGGAGTGGAGTAACGGGAAATTTAAGGATAGAAGAATGAGGATTGAAGAGTTTACTAATCACCTTGGGAATCTGCAAATGAATTGGGAGGAAAATATTGAAGAAATTAAAGCTATTTCAGAGCGTCTTGAGAATTTGGAAGAACAAGAAGAGCAGTTTTGGCATCAACGATCTTGCATAAAGTGGTTACAAGGTAGGGATGCTAATACTGTGTTTTTCCATCAGACTACTATACATAGAAGGCGGAATAACGAAATTGGAAAGATTAAAAATGGCAGGGGTTCGTGGGTGGAGGATCAGGAGAGCATCAGAGGAACACTTGAAAATCATTTCAAGAATTTATTCTCCTCAAATGGGCATCGTGACTGGGAAATATTTTGGACTGTGTTCAACTTGTGGTTACGACACAGATGAATGAAGTGTTGACTCGACCTTTGGTGAATGAGGAAATTAAAGATGCTGTGTTTCAGATGGGAAGGTTGAAAGCTCCAGGGTCAGATGGATTCCAAGGTGTGTTTTTTCAATCTTACTGGGATATTATTGAAGCGGAGATTAAAGGTTTGGTAGCAGAGTTTCTAAATGGAGGAACAAGTTTAAAGCCGTTAAATTCCACTAATATTGTCCTAATTCAGAAGCTTCCTAATCCAGAATTGGTGAGCCATTTTCGACCAATCAGCCTATGTAATTATTTCTATAAAGTGCTCTCAAAGATTTTAACAAATAGGCTTAAACCCCTGCTTTCTGATATTATCCCTCCTTCTCAAAATGCTTTTGTGGAAGGAAGACAGATTCAAGACAATATCATCATTGCCCATGAAGTTTTCCATTTACTTAAACTTAGGAAGGCGAAGTTAAAGTATGACCTAGGAATTAAACTTGATATGAATAAGACGTATGATCGGGTGGAATGAGACTTTCTGGAGTCTATTATGTTGAAGATGGGTTTTGATAGAAATTGGGTGAATTTGGTGATGAATTGTGTTACCATAGTGGAGTTCTCGGTTTTGATTAATGGGCATCTGGGAGGGAGATTTAAGCCGACGAGGGGTTTACGTTAAGGTGACCCACTTTCGCCCTATTTATTTCTTCTTGTCAGTGAGGTGTTATCACTTCTTATTAGTTATGCTTCTAATATGGGATTTATTGAAGGAATTCGGATCAGTGCTAACTGACCATGCCTCTCTTATCTTTTATTCGCAGATGACACTCTGATTTTTCTAAAAGCCACAAGGAACAATTGTCAAAATATCGTGAATCTTCTCAATGCCTGCTGTCATGCGTCTGGCCATGAGGTTAGTTTGCAAAAATCTGTGGTTTATTTTAATGTTAATACACCAGTTGAGGTGTGTCAGGATCTTTGCAGCATTTTGAATATGCCACAAGTGGAGGACCCAGGGAAGTATTTGGGGATTTCGACAAATTGGGGAAGTTCCCCCAAAAAAAGGCATTGGCCTATGTTAAGGATCGTGTTTTTAGAAAGATCAAAGGGTGGAAACAGCAGTTCCTTTCTCAAGTGGGACGGGAGATGTTGATTAAGGTCGTTGCTCAGGCGGTTCCTGCGTACCCAATGAATATATTTAAATTCCTGGATACCTTATGCAATGAGATTGATGCTGCTCTTGCAAGATTTTGGTGGGGGCAACAAGAAAAAGAAAGAAGAATTCACTGGATTAGTTGGGAAGATATGGGGTACTCAAAATGTGAAGGGGGAATGGGTTTCAGGAACTTAAAAGAGTTTAATGTCGCTCTTCTTGCCAAGCAATGTTGGAGATTAATTCATGATCCAAATTCTTTATGGACCCAAGTTTTAACGGAGCGATACTTCCCACATGCTTTGTTTTTGGAAGCTAAAAAGGGTGGGCGGGCGGGCTTCATGGATTTGGTTCAGTTTGCTTGAAGGAATGGAGTTGTTGCTTAAGGGTATGCAATGGCAAGTTATGAGTGGTAATCAAATAAAATTTTGGGTTGATAAATGGGTTCCAAGTATTGACTGTGGTCACCCAAAACCTCTCAGCGGAGTAGAAGTGGACAGAGAAATGCACGTAGCTTTTGTTATTCACCCAGTGGATGATATTTGGGATTTGGAGTCTATGCGTAATTTGATATATGAAGAGGATTGTATGGAAGACTCTAATATCCAGGTGGATGATTCCTGACCTGGTACAACTTGAGAGCTACCCCTTAGGAGGTAAGGATTGTGAAAGTGTTTGTAGATACCTTTTTATCGAAGATCCTGCATCGCTTGCAGGGCAACTTGTTGACACCTTCTCAGAAAGTATTTCAAGCAAGAAATCGTGGGTTGTGCCAAACGGGTTCTGCATGAAGCTTTGGCACTAAGTTTCTTAAGAGTTGAGAACTCAAGGGTATCTGCAAGCAGTAATACTTGTGGATCTCCTCTGCCCCTAACATTTGTTATTTATGGCGTATCATAATTCTAGTACCATTTTATGATGTAAAATTTGAAAATTCATTGCGTATCACAATTCTAGTACCATTTTTGGTGATGGTCATATTGTCAAGTGGTGTTACTAACTTATGCGATGTTTGAGTGACATTTTTTTTCCATTATTTTAGGGTCTCCTTGGAGAAAAGCTTTAGTCAGATTTCCTAATCACGTCCCATATCCACTTGAAACCAAGTGACATGGTACTCAAATGTCCTTGGCTTGTGTAGGTTGACAAATCTCTCATGCTTAAACTAGAATTTTAACCTAAATTAAGACATTTTGGGAGTTGCTTTTGTACTTTTTTGGGGTCTTTTATAGTAGTGAAAGTTCATTTCCGTAGTTCAACATCTGACGTTCTTCGGGCAACCGTGCATGTTGTGTGACAAGCATATAGGCACGTTATTTATTATGGACGTTTCATTCATATTATTATTACTTTGGTTACATGGTTATTTCATATTTTGTTTTCAGCAAAAAAATTACGTGGCAAGTAAACGAGGATGTGGCATCATCTTATTAAATGATTTAATGGACAAGTGATCAACCCCAATTTTTCTTGTCTCTTAGACCACCAGAATAACTTACAAATAAGGACAACATGATGGTCGTATTCTAAACTAATCATACAATGCTATACAAAAAAAGAAGTTAAAATATACTTGTGAAATTGTAATAGATTTGAGATGACACTACCACAACGAATCTGTCTTTTGCAAGTCTCTCACACTTTTCAAATACATTAATAGGTTTTCTACAAGAAAAATAGAAATATATAAATTTCAAACTCGCCATTGACAAAAACTAATGGCAACAATTAAAAAATGGAGTTCAATTATGCTATGCGAAAATTGCCTCTGTGAAACCTTTTTTTTAGGAACATGATCGTATCCAAATCCTCTTTGTGATAATCTTACGGATCAGTTCATCGGTCATTCTATGGTTAGAAATCATTTAAAATTTTTTATTTAAAATTGAATACAAACATTACCTAGCAAAAACTAATTGCACAATATACAATGCACTACTAAGATGAATTGGGGACCTGGAAAGGATCCTTATCCAATTTTTTTACACCTGTTCCTTGTCTTGACAGTGTCAGTTTTATCTGAAGTTTTATAACAAAAATACAGAAAAACCCATCAGCCACCACGCCTCTGCACCCACCCAACCCAGTGAGCCGCCCACCACCCAGTGGCCAGCAAACCCTCCCTCCTCGATTCCGGCAAAAGCTCATCCTTTGAACCTTCTGCCTCTTCCTCTCACCTTTTCTTATCTACCCAGCGAAAGCAAACCCAACACAAACCCACAACATCTCCATGGCTAAGTTGAGAAAACCGAATTGATTTGTGCCGCCGCCGCCGCCGCCGCCTTCAGAGACGAATATCTCTCGTCAACAGAAGCTCAGATTCCCTAATTCCTTCGGCATCAATCAGGTATGGGTTTTGAAGAAATTTCGCTTTACTCAAAAGTAGACATACACAATAGAACATTTTTTATATTTATTTTTGTTGAATGGGTTTTTGAGTAATTTTACTGAGTATTCAGACCCGAAAGAAAAGTCGTAATATTGATGAAAACATTTGATTCCGATCGGGTTACCGATATCTGGTTATTTGTTAGGTTTAATTGCTTACTATTTGTTCAATGGGGTTTACAAGAACTGACTGAAAAGAAGGAACAGATTATGGCTTTCATAGGACTTTGTCATTCACTTGAAACCCCAGTAAGTATATGTTCTAATACTTTTCGTTCAGATTGTTTAAATGCTTCTGGGTTTAGGGGCGAGTATTGTTATTGGCACACAAATAACATAATCATGCGCAACTCCATGTATAAATTCTCCCCTATAAAAAAAGTAAGGAGCGGGGAATGACATTTTTGAAGCACCAACAAGGTTCTAAAAGACATTAGGCGCTAGTTGGACGGCGGGCTAGGGCCTATCGCCTAGATGGCTAAGCCGATTTAGGTAAATATATTATATTTCGTATAAATAAGTGTCTGCTTATACTTAAAGTACATATAATTTCATCATAAACTACAAAATAAAATGACATATATATTATGAAGTATTTAAACATAATGAAAACATGGGGAACGAGGATATAATGTATGTTCATTTAAGCATGCAACAAGTCTCTTACAATCTTTTGAAAAAGATAAAATGCAAAATGAAAGTTATCTATTTTCTATCTAAGTGAGTTGCAACCTAGGTAGGTGTCTAGGCTGGTTTGGGCGGGCTAGGCGGGTGCCTAGATGGTCTAGGCGGGCACCTCAATAGGTCTAGGCACCCTTTCTTAATTTTCAAATGCCTAGGCATTAATTGGGGCAGTGGCCAGCCACCTACCGCCTACCCCATAGGCGGGGATTTTTAGAACAGTAAGCACCAATAACAGCTCTATATAGGATTTAACATAGCAAGAAAAATAATGTTAGTGATCGGGGCCAAAAGAATGGGAAGGAAACATAGTGTTGGTGAATGGTGAGGTATGAGTATCAGAAGATGGTATGATGTTTATGATGTTTAGCGTTTAGAGAAAAATTAAGATTAAGAAGGAAAAATAGAGTTGGCAAGGATCAAAAGATTTTATGGTCACTTGTCAGACGTCAGATTAATTTTTGCAATGGAAATATAATATTCAATACTTTTTTGTGGTAAATGGCAGGCCGAAAAAGGTCGTACCCAGTGCACAAGGCTCCTGCTTTACACAAGGTCTGGGAGAGGTGAATGTCGGCTAGCCTTACCCCCATTTATGGAGAGGCTGCTCTCAAGTCTCGAATCCGAGACCTACCGCTCATGGACGAAGGCACTTGCCATCGCACCAAAACATGAGCTTTTCCCCTCCTGTCAAACAAAAACAACAAAAACTAACACACTGCATCCCAAACATGAGCTTTTCCCCTCCTGTCATCATCCAAAATACAAGATGGATCAACACTGAGCTTCCTCTTAAACTTTGAACATTAATATTCAATATTTTTAAGTGTTGTATAACAGATGAAACATACTTATTAGTAGTCAGATAATTATTTATAACAACACATGATACTTTGGCCACAACAAGGGGTCAAAATTCTTTCCAACACCTGGCTTTATTTTTGACACATTAATTACCCCATCCATTCGCTGTCGCGCTCTCTCTTTTTTTTCCTCTCTTTTGAGCTCAAGATCTATTTATTACTATGTGGCATACTCAGTATTTGTTTTGTCGACAGTGGCGGATCTTGGATATGATCATGTTCGAGTGTCACACAAATAAGCACTTTCCCACTGATAAATAAAGCAGGGGCTTAAAATGGGAGCTGCTGCTTTGTCAGCTTCAAAGTGTGCTCCAGATGGGCAGCAAAGTCGTTTTAAAACCAGTAACTTGTCCTCCATATCTTCTCCTACTACAAAGATGTTCAAGCTTGGACGAATTTAAGAAAATTCATGCCCATGCAGTCACTACTGGTCTTGCTCGTTTTGCCTACACTGCCAGCAAGCTCATAGCCTTCTCTGCATTATCAGAACATGGTAATATGCACTACGCTGAGACACTGTTACACCAAATTCCAAGACCCAATGTATTTGATTACAATTCCATGATAATGGGTTTCTTGAAAAGCTCAGAATCTGAAAAGGGTCTCTCCATTTACACCAGAATGAGAAGGATAGGCACAGAGCCAAACGCTCGTACTTTCACCTTTTTAGTTAAAGCATGTCTTGGTGTATCTTTGCTTGGTCAGGTACATGGTCAAATAATGAAGTTTGGGCATGGGTGTGATGTTTATGTTATTAGCTCACTTATTAGGGCCTCCTGTCGATGTGAAGCTGTGGAATTTGCTCGTAGAGTGTTTGAGGAAAGTTTGGATAAGAATGTGGTTTGTTGGACTAGTCTTATTAGTGGATATTGTAGTAATGGGCTGGTTCGTGAAGCTCGTGATCTGTTTGATGCAATGCCAGATATAAATGATGTTTCTTATAGTGCAATGGTTTCTGGGTATGTTGGGAATGCTTGTTTCAATGAAGCAATTGACCTGTTTCGTCAATTGAAAAGTCATACACAAGTGAGGCTCAAAGAGTCCCTTTTGGTTAGCACTCTTAATGCTTGTGCATCTGTGGGTGCCTTTGAAGAAGGGAAGTGGATTCATTCGTTTTTGGAAGAAAATGGTTTTGAGTATGGACTTGAGCTTGGTACTGCACTAGTAGATTTTTATGCAAAATGTGGATGTATTAAAGACGCACAAGACGTGTTTAGCAGGATGCCTCATAAAGACGTAACTACTTGGAGTGCTATGATCATGGGATTTGCCATCAATGGTGAGAATGATATGGGGCTTGAGCTTTTTGCAGAAATGGAAAAGAAAGGACCTAAACCAAATGCAGTGACATTTGTTGGAGTACTCACTGCATGTAATCACAAACTTCTGGTAAATGAAGCATGGCGGTTAATAGGACGCATGAGTAAAGTCTATGGCATTGCTCTGGGGATTGAGCACTATGGCTGCATGGTTGATCTCTTGGCCCGTGCTGGGAAATTGAATGAAGCAGAGATATTGATAAGAAGTATGGCAATGAAACCGGACGGTGCTATTTGGGGGTCTTTGTTTAATGGATGTCTGATACATGACCATGTTGACTTAGGGGCGAGGGTGGGGAAGCTTTTGATTGAATTAGAGCCTCAACATAGTGGAAGGTATGTTCTTCTGGCCAACATGTATGCCAAAATGGGCAACTGGGAGGATGTGACGAGGCTAAGGAAAATGATGAGAGATAGAGAAGTAGTTACAATTTCTGCTTGGAGCTTCATTGAGACTGATGGTATTGTCCATAAATTTATAGCAGACGATAAGTCTCATTCCCATTCGAGAAAGATAAACAGAACCTTAAACCAACTCAGCAGGGCACTTGAAAGTTTTTCCATTGCCGGTGACGCATCGTTACTTTAAAGAAATCATTATCTTAGAAATGGAAGGACCAATCCGCAGGCAAGTCAATCCTGTCTTTTCAAAGACGCATATAGCTACAATCTTTACGTTGAATACTACGGCCTAGCTGAGTTGAGTTCTGGCAAACATAACTCAAGCATGCGAGTGATATGCTGTTGTATTTAGCTCAGACGCCTGCCTCCTTTGGTGTGTCTGTAAGTTTTTCGCCTTGGAACAATTCAAAGTTACTTAGCGAGGAAATTTAATTTAAAAACATCGTCTGTAATAGTAGAAATATCAAAGTGCTGATATTTATCGTATTCTCTATTGAATCACCATGCCTTGGCTGTTTTGTAGAATTCAACTTGCGTTCGCAGCAAAGAAAGGTTGTTGAAATTCCTGTGTTCCCAATCAGCTATTTTAAAGTTTTCTCCACATCCATGGGAAGGCAGTTGCAGAAATGAGTCGTACATCTTCCTAATAGTTAATTCCCACGGTTACTCTGATGTCTGCAAAACTGGCTATGAGGTACCGTTTGGCATGTGGGACGGGACGGAATGGAGCGGGACAAGGCATTCCGTCCCACGTTTGGTGCGCCTAAAACGGGTGGAACGCGCTGTTCCACGGGATGAATTTTGGGTGAATTTTCGTTCCACCTCACCTCGTGGAACGACTCGTTCCACATCCGTGGAACACAAAATTATAACCTCTCCGTCTCCTTCTTCCTCCTTGTTTCCATCCGAGGGCATCTTTGCTTCCTCTTTGTCCGGCCCGTCCTGTCTCGTCCCGTTCCGTCTGCATACCAAACTATACATGAGAGACTCCCAAAGGGCACCTTGAATTTGGTGGGGCCCAAGACTTTGTCACCATGCCAAGTGGATTTTGTTTGGTCGTGAGAAGATGGAAAAAGCAGGATGCTGATGTGGCTTATAAAACTCTACAGTATCTTGTACCCACCGTTTTTTCAATACCACTCCCACTCTCTCTCTCTCTCTCTCAACAAACCCTGCTCCTTTTTGTTCTTTTCCCCTACCAATTCCACCACCATTACAAATAGTCCTTCACCTTGTGGCTGTGTTGGTTTACTATACTTTTGATCAGTCATCCTGTTGGACATCAAGTTCGAAGATGTCTGCTTTGATCTTTAATGCTCCGGTTGGTGCATCCGGTTATGTTGGCTTGAAAGTCAACCCTTGGAAACTTTTTCCGGTGAATGATTCTATTGGATGGGCCAAGAAAACCGTCTCCAATGGATCAAGAACTCTCTGCATGAAGGTAAGGGAATCTAACAAGTTATATCCCAACTCCCAAGTACCCAAGATTCTCATCCTCGGTTTGGTTCTTAATTTATACAATTTGCGGTATTTTACAGGTATGGAATCCAATCAACAACAAGAAGTTCGAGACCCTCTCGTACCTACCACCACTCTCTGATGATTCTATTGCGAAGGAGATTGACTACATGCTCAAGAAGGGATGGATCCCTTGCCTCGAATTCGATGAGGTTAGTTGATTTACAAAGTTTAGATGCTCTTCCTTGTTCTTAACAAACAAATGAATCAGATTTTAACTTCTCTTCTGTGCATTAAACTTTGTACTATAGCTTGCATCTCTACCTCCATGGCGTATGATTTTAGTACAACTTGTTATTTGACAAAATTAAGTATTTGATTAGTTTTATCGGGTTGGTGTGCAATATGAATGACACTAACACCAGATTGGACTATTTAATCCAATCCAGCATCATATCCGACGTACTAAATATGCGCTCTATTTCGACTAATATGATCAGTCATATTTGAACTACACATTTGACTAGCAAGGGTCACTTCTCGATGATAATCCTGGGTAGATCGCTAATTAAGCAATAAACTTTTGGGGTTTATCTCATAACATTAACCTTTAATTTTTGCAAATGTGGAAGGTTGGGTATGTTTACAGGGAGAATAGCCAGATGCCAGGGTATTATGATGGGAGATACTGGACTTTGTGGAAGCTGCCCATGTTTGGTTGTACTGATCCGTCGCTCGTTCTCAATGAAATCCAGCAGTGCAAAACAGAATACCCTAATGCTTATATTCGCTGCGTGGCATTCGACAACGTCAACCAGGGTCAGTGCATGGCCTTTATCATTCAGAAGCCAACAGCTACCGCAGCCGCCACCGCCGCCGCCGATGCTTAATGGCAAGTTTCGTCTATAGAAGTTTAGAGAAAATCGACTTCTCATCTTCATATCGTTGGTGTTTTCCTCTGTAATTTCTGTGTTATGTATGCATAAGGAAGGCTATGGTTTATGCTGCTCCCTGTTTTGGGAAGATAACTAGTAACTGAGTTAAAATAAACAGCCTTTCTTTTCTGGTTTGTATGTAATCCAAATCAGCAGCCCATGGTTTTGAATGAGGATCCTCTCCGATCCTCTTTGTGAGGATCCTATGAATCCTCGAATCAATCCTCAAATCATATTCGTTCATCGTACATTGTGCGGTTAGAAATCATTTTAAATATTTTATTTAAAATTAAATATGAATAGTACTTGAAGATAGTTGATTGCACGATGTACGATGAACATACATGATTTGAGGTTTTCCAAGATCTTTTATTTAAAATTAAATATGAATAGTACTTGAAGATAATTGACCGTACAATATATGATGAATATATACGATGAATATATATGATTTGAGAATTTTCAAGATTCTTACAAAGAGGATTCGGAGAGGATCCGGTTTTTAGCTCTCATTTCACGATTTTTAGCTTTCCTTAGTTTTGGTGGGACCAAGGGATTGGAATTCCCACTAATTTGGTTACATCTGCCTTTTTTTATCTGAATGAACAACTGTCATTCATGAGATAATTTATAACATAAAAATAAAAAATTCTAAGAAAATATTCAAAAGGGATATCAAATTCGAAGTAGAGATATGATAGTGCATATTTGATATAAAAAAATCCTTCTAGCCGAAGTATTATCTGCTGACTGGATTTGAAGTCTTTGTGTTTATGAGTCAAATTTAACATCAATGTCAAATTTATTTTTTAATTAGTTTAATGGTGGGATTCTTATTTCAATAACATTTCAACCAATAAAATTTTGGAAAATTACACAAAGTATACTTTTAATACTTAATTGTATATGAAGACAACACTTTTT
This sequence comes from Malus baccata, assembly GCA_006547085.1. Lineage (NCBI taxonomy): Eukaryota > Viridiplantae > Streptophyta > Magnoliopsida > Rosales > Rosaceae > Malus > Malus baccata. The sequence continues at coordinate 221,361 of VIEB01000103.1, forward strand.
AAACATTTAAATGAGAAACAAAAATTAATACATGTAAAATATGATATTGTTGACTATTTTTTTAAGTTACAAAAATACTCTTCTTTTTTTTGTGGAGTTATAACATCACAATCATTCAGATTCTAACCTACATTTTCTACCTAAACCCAAAAGCCAATACCTCACAAAACAACATAAATATTCATCAAACACCATGCTCACATAGCCATACTCATTTCCATCTGTACATAAACATTCCTCATAGGTGATTGGGTTTATGAGATTTGGGGATTTTTTATTAACTAATGGGTATATAAAAAGGAATGGTCCTTTTGATTATTCTTTTTATAATTTTTTATATGAACAATGTTCAAATAATGTATTCCTGACTGTGCCTTGGCATATAGTAATCAACATTTCAAAGTGTTGCTAAACATTGAAAAACACGACATGTGATTTTCAAAAGCATATATAAAGTCATCAATAAGTCAGAACTTAGCTATTATGTGAATACCAAGTTAAATTATTCCAGGATTGTGACTGTGTTCAAGAGAGCAATACTCAAACAAAATCAAAAGTAGAGGAAATAATGGAATACAAAGGTATAAGAAGATAAATATGAGGCTGGCCATGCTTGAGTATCCCTTTGTTTGGCTTGCTGCTGCATCAACTCTTCTTTCACCCTCTTTATCCCCATTTCTCTTCCGAGTCTTTCTTGCTTTTCGTCCTGATATAACATTAATCATTTGTGCCTTGATGAGCTAATCTGGGCAATTCCGAGTATGACAAAATGATTAATTTTGTTTAATCATTAATCACAGTGAATTGGCTTAAATTGGGGTTTTTGAGATTTGGGAGTTTTGATCGATTTGTGAGTGTCGCTTTGGTGGCCAGCTCTTTATTACTCATTTCTTTCTCTTTTCTTGGCCCATGTAGCTGATTGGCATATCGCAATTTTGAATGTTGTTAGTTGTTGGTTGTTAATTGTGATTTTTCATTTATTTATTTTTTATGAAATAGTTTCACTATTGAAATATGGCTTCAAAGTTCAGCCCACCTCAGTTTTGGATCGTGAGTTTATGCTTGGGCAGAGTAGACTTATAGTTACTTAGAATGAAATGGTCATACAATCTCTGAGCAACTGGCCTATGACTGCACAATTAGTTTGTGAGGATAGTTGAAGTAATCAACTAAATTGAATGTAAGTATGTATTTTCAAATTGGTTGTACTAAAAAGCATAATACCAAAATTGCTTTTGCATATGTTTGAACTGATTATGCAAAAAATGGTCGATGACAGGTTGAACTGATTATGCAAAAATAGTTGTGGACTCATTGAACTGATTATAGAAGTAAAGGATACAAATTGATTCTAAATATGGTTTCAAAACTGATTCTGCAGAAGTAGTCGAGGATGAGTTGAGTTTATGACACATAATAATTTTGTTGGAGTTGTGAGGGTTAAGTTTTATTAACAGCCCTACAGCCTTAGGGGTATGGCTGGTACTTTAAAACATTGTTTCCATGTTTTGGTGCTGGGCTTTAGTTGTTTTTATATTTTTGTCTCTCATTGACATGTTTAAAAACTAGTGGAGTTCCTTGAAATATAGTGAAAGTTTTTGTCTCTCTATATAAAGCTCCCTAAAATTTTGTTTCAACAATTTTTTTAATAAATACAACCATTTAAAGCTCTACATAAAAAAAAAAAACTAATAATATTTGACAACTCGGTTAGAGAAACATAAAATTTGACATAAGACTTCAGATTATCACATCAACCATCAATTGTAATTTGACTCTAATAATTTGATATTTCCATTGGCCATGGTCTAATAATAAATGATAGATAGCTTTGGTAGAGACGTTTTTATCTTCATCCCACTATGTCTCAAGTCAAAAAGCTTCATGCTCCCTTTACTGTAGATTAGAAATGTGGGAAAAAAAACGGACAAAATGAAATCAGGATGCCCCTATAACATATTTATCTACTGTGATAGATTGCTTTGGTAGAGACGTTTTTCTCTTCATCCCACTGTAGACGTGTAAATTTCGTTGCATACAAATGAAGCATCACAAAGCTCCATGTGGTATATGACTCATCACAAATGGACAAGTCATCAATGACATGTGGCACAAATCACGCAAAGGAAGTGTAAAACATTCCCAAAATTCGAGAAAATAGAGAAAATCCCCCTTAAAATCGGCAAGGGGCAAAAAATCTCTCAATAATGGAAAGAAAGTCAAATCATCTTCACAAAATAAACAAGAATTGAAGATTGCTCACAAATAGGTAACAAGGCCTATAAATTTCGGCTAATATGAGGAAGGTGGCTGAAATCATGACACAAAACATGCCTAAATTCTCTCATGGATAAATCAAGACACAAATCAAGGCCAAATCCATCTAAAGGCATAGTTTTGGAAGTCTAAAAATACAAGGATCCAAGACACACATTGAGGGTCGAAAAATTACACATTGAGAATAACCTCTGCACAAATCTTTGAAAATTAATACGCTGCTAAAACTCTCTTCGAAGAACATACAACCAAAGCCGAAGCTTTCTGTCGACCAATGACACACCCCGACCCGAGATGTCCACTAGGACTTCGAATTGAGTTGTGCTGGCCAACACCTGGAAGGTGACGAAGCCATAAAGTGTAGTGTTGTGGAAAATGTGAATAAATTTAAACCTAAAAGTACCTAAATACAATAGTGTGTTGTGAGTGGGAATGAACTCAATTCACACGTGATGACAGAGTATAAGTACAGTACAGTAAAATAGGGTGAGAATGATACCATCGATGGTAATCGTCTACACCAAGTTTTGCCAATAATCTTCGTCAATACGCAATCACTGCTACTAAACCTGGAGGGGTGAAAAACAAGGGTGAGTGGGCTTGAAAATAAAGTTTTAATAAAAACATTTGGAAAACGTTATAACCCCTCGTTGTAAAACCTGTATAGTTTCCAAAATATCATACTACATATAAGTATGAAAACCAAATCCATAAAAGCACTAACAACAAAAGCATGCCATGTCACAATATATCAACAAAAATAAATGTAAGGCGGGTGTGAATAAATCAACTAGCGTGCTAGTCGAAGTCACCTAATGTGACCTGTACGACAGGCTAGGTGTAATAATAAACGATATATTGCTACAATCATGTGAAGCTAGCGCTATGCGCGGGTCACCTACAAGTCGGAACTGCCTAATGCAGTCTGTACGACAGGCTAGCACCTACTTGGATCCAAGACTAGCGTGCAGTGCGGGAGGTGAACATACACGTGAAGGTTGTGCCCTAGCCCTGGGCGAGAGCATTAACACCGAGGTGTAGCAATGATGAGCATTATATGAACATATGCATGCCAAATTGATTCAACCATTTCAATCCACCACATAACCTTACCTGGACTTACCTGCGCGTCCCGCGTTCACCTTAGCATGTCAAAGCATTCACAACAAGTACATGCAGGTAATATGCATCTGGATATGCCATGATGCAATCTAAAACTCAACCATATCATAGTGTTTTAAAATATGTATAAGACATAGGATAAAATGTATAAATCAATTTAAAAGCATTTGTGGAAACTATCAATCATATGTGTGTATATATATTATAAAAAGGGAAAGACCCACTTACCTGAGGCCCACACTACAACTCCCTAGCACGAATATCGAGGCGTCACGAACGATTGTCGCCTAGAACAAATATTCAGTCACGTCTTAGAATTCTTATCAATAGAATACATAACTTACATAAAACACATCCCCAAGGATGTTCTAGAATGATTTGAGACCTATTGACCAAAAGTCAACTATCGGTCAAAGGTCGACAGTAGGGTCCACAACTCTACGTAACTCAATCCGGAAGATGTGCATCATAAATTTCCGATCCGTAACTTCAAAAGATCCACATTATGCTTCTAAAACATCATACTAAAGTTTCATTACGATCCAACAGTTGGATCTCCACCAATTGTAAATTCAAGTGACGGTTAACGTTTCATTTTATGAACTTACAAATTCAATTCGAGACGATCCGCACGTCAGATTTTCAATCCGTAAGCTCCTATGATCCTTAAATATTACGTACTATAATGTATTAAGGTTTAGTGACGATCGAATGGTCAGATCGTCGATTGCTATACTATTCAAGCGGCGGACCTTAATGGAACTAAGTTCAAACGATAGAAATTTCGTCAATCAGACTTCACATATGAAATTGAAGTATCAAATTTAGCCTAGGAAGGTGAGGGGATGCCTCGCCCCACGTGCTGCTGCACATGGGGTCAACTGCCCCAACTCGCTGGAAAAATCAACTATTTCTAAAAATTCTCAAATTTCATAGAAATGAAGATCTCAATTAGTAGAGCAAGTTTTATACCTGTGTCCAAGTCCAATTTGGCCGGGAAATACTTAATTCGTTCGAACCCGCTGGAACCCTAAAATTTGGGTGAGCTTCGATTCGCCAAATTTGCAACTCCGATGTCCCCAAACTTGTTTGGGCTTTGTTCCTGACCTCTAAAGGAGTGTTTTACTGGTGAAGATCAAGTATATTTCATTCAAAATTGGCGGATTGCCACCAAGAGTCCCACGGCGCCGTCACCGCCGTACACCATGAAAATGCTATGTGCTTCGAATTTTTGGGTGATCAACTAAGGAGGAGGGGCGTGATTATGTTTGTAGGTGATGAGGGGTCCTAATTCGTCGAGAAATGGTGGGAATGCCTCGGAATTCACTCGGGGTGACTGGGTTTTGAAACAGGTCACTGGTCAAGGGGATAAGGATCGGATTCTCAAGAATGGTCATTTGAATGTCGAAGGGTATACAGATGCAGATTGGGTGGGTTTTATCACTGACTGGTAATCTACATCTGGATACTTTACGTTTGTGGGTGGTAATCTAGTTACTTGGAGAAGCAAGAAACAAAAAGTGGTGGCTAGGTCAAGTGTTGAAGTTGAGTTTCGTGGTATGTCTCATGGTGTATATGAGTTGTTGTGGTTGAAAAAATTGTTAAGAGATCTTAGATTTAAACCCAAGGGTGCTATGAAACTCCATTGTGATAACAAGGCTGCAATTGAGATTGCTCATAATCCAGTGCAACATGATCAAACAAAACATGTGGAGATTGATCGACATTTCATCAAGGAAAAATTGGATACTGGAATTATTATATTTCCGTTTATGGGATCTGAAAATTAACTCACTGATGTGCTTACTAAGGTTGTGTCTAATAGTGTGTTTTCCAACTCGCTTGACAAGTTGGGCATGTGTGACATCTTTGCTCCAACTTGAAGATGAAGGGGCAGATTAGGGTTTGACAAATCAACCCTAGAGTGTTATAATTGTCATGAGCTCGGGCATTTTCAATGGGATTAACATGCAAACTATGCAGAGACAAAATAAGAGATGTAATTGATGGCGCATATTGATTTCAAAGAAGCTAAAATTGAGCACATTTGGTTCCTTGATTCTGGGTGCAACAACCATATGTGTGGCAAGAGGGATATATTTATTGACTTTGATAACAGTTTCAAAGAATCAGTAAAGATGGGAAATGATTCAAGTCTTATTGTACAAGGCAAAGGCACGGTTCGAGTAGAAGTGAATGGAATAGTTCACGTGATCACAAGTGTTTTCTTTGTACCAGAACTAAAGAACAATCTGTTAAGTATCGGGCAGCTGTAGGAAAAGGGACTCGCTGTGCTTATTCAACAAGGGAAATGTAAGATCTTTCATCCTGAGAAAGGGTTAATCATCGAAACTGAGATGACTCAGAATAGAATGTTCGTTGTGCACGCTCATTGCCCATCACCAAGAGAGGCAAAATGTTTCTCCTATCTGACCACGAATCAAGCCAATCTTTGGCATCGTCGATACAGACACCTCAGCTAGAATTAACTCAAGGTACTCAAGCAAAAGAAGATGGTGGAAGGGCTACCACAGTTCAAAGCTATTCAACGAGTATCTGAATGCTGTCTTGTAGGGAGACAGCATCGTGATCCCTTCCCAAAAGAAATCATTTAGAGTGTTTCCAAAAGACTTCAATTGGTGCATGCTGATTTATGTGGTCTGATAAATCCAATTTCAAACAGCAACAAAAGGTATCTCATCACCTTTATTGATGATTTCAGCAGAAAAACCTGGGTTTATTTTTTGACAGAAAAGTCAGAATCCTTTGCTACTTTCAGAACCTACAAAGCAAGGGTAGAGAAAGAAACTGGAGCATTCATTCAAAGTCTGAGGACAGATCAAGGGGGTGAGTTCACATCATAAGAGTTCACAAGCTTATGTAATGAGCATGAGATACACAGACAATTCATCGCTGCATACACTCCCCAACAAAATGGTGTTGCCGAGAGAAAAAATCAGACCATTATGAATATGGTACGAAGTATGTTGTCAGAAAAGAAAATCTCTGAAACCTTTTGGTCTGAAGCTATGAATTGGACGGTGCATGTGCTGAACAGAAGTCCAACATTTTCCATGAAGAGCAAGACACCTGAAGAGGCGTGGAATAAACTCAAACCATCAGTGGAGCATTTCAGAGTTTTTGGTTGCATATCACATGCTAATGTACCTGACAACATGATAGTGAAACTTGATGCCAAAAGTTTCAAATGTATATTTCTAAGGGTAAGTGAAGAATCTAAAGCTTATAAGCTGTTTGATCCCATCTCAAAGAAGATAATTATTAGCAAAGATGTGGTATTTGAAGCAGACCAAGAGTGGAGTTGGGATGATGGCCATAAGCAAGCCATATTGGCAGATTTAGAATAGGAAGTTGATGAAGAAGCAAGTACAGAAGAAGAAAGCAATGAAGATCAATCTAAGGCAGTTGAAGAACAAGAGGAAAATGGGTCTGACATTAGCAATTTTTCCGAATGAGACACTTCAAGCATCGACGAATCACCTCCAGGATGACGAACATGAAGACCTCCTACATGGATGAGGGACTATGAGACTGGTCAAGGTCTCTCCGATGAAGAAGGTGTGAATTTTGCTCATCTAGCTTTGTTCACTAATAGTGATCCAATGACATATGAAGAGGCAGTGAAAAGCGAAAAATGGAGACATGCAATGGATAAAGAAATTGAGGCAATAGAGAGGAATGAGACATGGGAACTAACAAATCTGCCATCAGGAGGAATGACTGTTGGAGTAAAGTGGATTTTTAAAACAAAACTCAATGAGTGTGGGAAAGTAGACAAGTATAAAGCATAACTAGTTGCTAAGGGGCACAACCAACAATATGGAGTGGATTATGCAAAAGTCTTTGCACCAGTGGCTCGATTGGACACAATTCATAGAGTGCATTCTCTTGCTGCACAGAAAAGTTGGTTGGTTTATCAACTTGACGTCAAATCGGCCTTTTTGCATGGAGAAATTAATGAAGAAGTGTTTGTTGATCAACCTCTAGGTTATGAACAGAAGGGAGAAGAATCAAAGGTCTATCGACTCAAGAAGGTATTGTATGGACTCAAGCAAGCTCCTCGAGCTTGGTATAGTCACATAGAATCATATTTTGTCAAAGAAGGATTCAATAAATGCCCCTACAAACACACCTTGTTCACTAAAACAGCAAATGGAGGTAAAATATTGGTTGTTTGTTTATATGTTGATGATCTTATTTTTACTGGGAATGATGAAGTGTTGATTGAACAATTTAAGAAGTCCATGATGGTGGAATTCGACATGACTAATCTTGGAAGGATGAGATACTTTCTGGGGATTGAAGTGTTGCAAAATGAGGATGGGATCTTTATAAGCCAACGGAAGTATGCTAAAGAAGTCCTTGAAAGATTCAACATGAGTCAGTGCAACTCGGTGCAGAATCCAATGATTCATGGTTTCAAACTCACAAGGGATGAAGAATGAGTGAGTGTTGATGGTACTCTATACAATCAAATGGTTGGAAGCCTCATGTATCTGACAGCCACACGCCCTGACTTGATGTTTGTTGTAAGTCTAATCAGCAGGTACATGGCACGTCCCACTGAGTCTCGTTTGATGGCAGCAAAGAGAATTCTAAGGTATGTAAAGGGAACAACTAGTTTTGGGGTGTTTTATAGGAAGGGAGGAAATGAATAGCTCTTTGGTTACACGGATAGTGACTATGCCGGAGATCAGGATGATAGAAAGAGTACATCAGGCTATGTCTTTATGTTGAATTCAAGTGCAGTGTCATGGTCTTCAACGAAACAGCCAGTGGTTACTCTTTCTACCACCGAGGCTGAGTTTATTGCTGCAGCATTGAGTGCGTGTCAAGTTGTTTGGTCAAGGAGAATTTTGAAAAGTTTAAGCCATGAGCAGTACGATTCTACAGTGGTGTACTGTGACAACATTTCAACCATCAAACTCTCGAATAATCCAGTAATGCACGGTCGTAGCAAGCACATAGACGTTCGTTTTCATTTTCTTCTAAATCTGATCAATGATGGAGTAGTAGAGCTAAAGCAGTGTTCTACACAAGAGCAAATTGCAGATATTATGACTAAGCCGTTAAAGTTCGAAGTTTTTTCAAAGATGCGAGAAGCACCAAGAGTTTGTGAACACCTTAGAATAAATTGAATATCAATGGTATTCAGTTTAAGGGAGGATGTTGAAGTAATCAGAAGTCTAGTTGTTAGGGTTCCTCTATTCTAGGGTTTATTCCTGGACGTGCAAATAACCCTCCTATTATTGCGGGACAAGTTGTTTTTAGTTTTAACTTAGTCACTTACCACGATTTTAGGTCCTGTATAATCGTGGGTTGCTGTTTCATGTTTCTGTTTGGATGTAAGGCTATTTAATAGCCAAAGTTGTTTGTTTTCAATAAGAATTCTCCCAGTGTTACTAGTGCAATCAGGTTTTATGTTCACAAAAGCTTTATGTTGTTTTACTTTGGTTCCAACAAACTTTACTTTTAACTTATATATAGATGCCTCCTCAGTTCCCAATTGCAAATTGCGGTGGTCAAAATCATAATTGATATATTAGGGTTGAAAAAACAAAAATGAGGGGCCGGTTGTAAATAATAAATCACCCATCAGTAGACATGCATCACGCCATACACAATATGCATAATTTAAGGCCTTTTGCCTTGATACATATTTCAATTATTTTTTATTATTGATTGTTGAGCTTTATGAATATAGTCTATTTATTTATTTATTTATTAAATAAGGATAGTCTTTTTATTAAATTCGCACAGGGTTCCTAAAATGTCAGAGACGGCCATGAGCATTGAAGATTGAAATACCTCTGTTAGTTTTTCTTACCCTGAAATGCTAGATTGTAGTAACAAAACTACCAACTGATTTTTTTTTAAATACATAAATAAATCACTTCCTCTGCTTAAACAACTTTGTACAATATGCATGCACCAGGCAGTCGACAGCAGTATCATATATATATATATATATATATA
>VIEB01000103.1:230926-260287 GCA_006547085.1 Malus baccata
ATATATATATATATACACACACACTAAACCAATTTATGCAGAAGATAGGAAAACGGTGGGGCAACAATCATTGATCAAAATTAATTGAAATCCGTATCATTGATTCACCGCCAAAAGTTACATAATCTCAATCGGTGAGATTGTGCCAACGTGGGGGGTAGGGTTGTAATTATATTGAAGTTTTTAACGGGCAACATATTTTTTCTGTTAGGGGTCATTTTGGAACCTTAATTTTGAACATTTTGGGCTTTGTAATTCAGCCCGTGTAGAATTTGTAGGCATGTTCTTATGGTTAATTTAATTTGAGGTGCTTTTTGTTAAATAAAACTATAGACTGGTTTTTTTATTAAAATAATCTTAGTCCAAACCCTTTTCATTAAAACTTCCTAACATAACCCTGATCATGATAGTAGTCATAACAAACAGAACATTTAATAAAAAATAATACAGCAACACACATAGAAACCATACACAACTTCAAATCGTCAAATCCAGCATCTTCAGAATCGTAAGTCCCCAGCTAAATTATCATTTGCTTGTTTATATGTCATAGAACAACTTTGAAAATGATTTCATATGCTCGGATTGCAGACAAATGACCACTGATAAACTCCCATCATTAGTTGCACTTCCTAATACGAAAGCTTTCCCCTCAAATGGAATTCCACAAGGTCCCACAAAAATAGGTCGACCCCATCCAAAATCAGCGTCATAAGTTGGCAACCTAACCCAACTAGTTATTCCAAGATTAGGGGACCTAAGAGAATCAGCCCCGCGAACAAGGGCTGAACGATCAGGCTGAAGCTCAAGGAAGTCAATTGCTGATCTAAAATAATTGTCGTTAATCTTCGATAGAACATTGTGAATACAACTTGAAGCATACCATGTTGGTTTTGATTGGAGATCCCCCGCCGTGGAAATAAGGGTAGCTGTGACAATCACATTCCCAAAGAAACCAAGTGGGAGTGGGGGTTGCAGTCGGGACCGTCCATCAACAACAACATGTAGTTTGCTCTTTTGATCAACGGGAAGTTCACGTGCCATGGATGCACATTTCCAAACATGACCTGCTAATATCTCATATGTGCTATAGTTGATCGTGTTCCCGTCTTCCTTGGACTTGGCTTTCAAGATATTGAGTTGGTTTCTCGTCAATTTGAACGCTGAGACTGTTGTGTTCTCAACACCACCGTTGTCTTTTGTGTTGCTGAGAGGTTTTGTTGTGGTTGCAAAAGGTTGGTATTCAACGTTAAGCTGAGGCGGGTCTCGAGCACAAAGTAATGTCCTGTCCATGTATGGTGGAATATTTGTAAGGTCATCAAGGTTACCACGAGCCATATCCGACCATGTATTTACAAAGTGGAAACCAGAAACTCCATCAGCTACGCAATGTGCCATACCAACACCAAGTGCCACTCCACCACATTTGAAGCGTGTGACCTGAATATACAAAATAAAGCCATTCATTGCAAGCTTAAAAACTTTTCAAGGAATGCCCAACTTCAATAAATTGATCAGTAGAAGATGTTGGGAATCAATCCCATATGGAAGGAACTTTGTATGGGCTTATAAGTAGACTACTTTCCATATTACTAATTGGTTTTATGGTGAAACCTCAACTTTTCAATAGTATCAGAACATGTTGTCCCACGTGTAAAGCCCAACGGCCATACGTGCTTTACGTCACCCAAGTAGTGTTATGCATATGTTAAGCTTAAAAATTCACCACACATGAATGAGCGTTAAAGAATAAATCACACATTGATGGAAGAAGAAATTTGCATGAACTTATAAGTACTTGAATTACTTTCTATATTTTCAATTGAGCACTTGAAATTGTAGATCGAGCATATTTTTACCAATATAGGCACTATTTTTGGGAAGAGGATCATCTCCAGAGCCGGTTCCACCGGAGCCTCCGGATCCTCCTCCTTCTTCTTCTTTCTTTGCAGGTTTTCGAACCCTGGAGTTGACATCGTGGCTTCCCCGGAGCTAATTATCAGAAAACTTTAAAACCACACAGTCGGCGACGTCTACTACCACGTTACCGATAACTAGCTCCGGGGAGCCCACGACGCCCACTCAGGGGGAGCACGACGCATACTTCGGGGCCGAAAAAGTGCAGAGAAATAAGAGGAAGGAGGAGGATCCATGGAACCGGCTCCGGAGAGGATCATCTCCTCTAATTTTTATAGGTCTATTAAATTAAATGAGTGATTTTGTACGGCTTTTTTCACTTTTGTGCACTAGCGATTGATTCATTGACTAGGAAAGAAAAAAAAGAGTTATTTAGCAAAGTTAAAAAGGTGTGGAGAGAGCGAGTTGTTTTGAGCATTTTGTTTTTGTTTTGAGCATTCATTGACTAGGAAGTCAAAAAAAGAGTTAGCCTTCTTTGTCATCTACTGACTTTAAGCATTTGTTTATTTTGTGAGGGTAAAAACAAAACAGGTACGTGAGAATGGCATCTCTCCTCTTCGACGTGTGCATGTCTCTCACGCTTTCAAATCATAATCTCCTTCTAATGAGTAAGATTTAGAATATCCATGTGTGACAGCGAGCGTATAGTTGCATGTGCTTATTTATTTTTATTTTATTCTCGTATAAGTGATATTGTACATTAAACAAATGATTAAAGGTTTATTTGAAATTGTTTGTAAAACGACTTTTGGAAAAAATATTTTTAAATTTCTAAAGTTAGTACTTCTGGCAAGAAACACTGTTAAATGATTTTTTAGAATTTACTTTTATTTTTATTAAGAATTGATTTCATAAACAATTCCAATCATTTTAAAACAATTCTAAACTAGCCCTAAATTGGGAGGTGAAGCGAACCACACATCAGCTCTCAACTAATGTAGCTACTCTGACCGATGTTTACGTCTAATGCTTATTCATGTCTATTCTACATGGTTTGTGTTCATAGAATTTACTTGGGTTTGTGTACGCAGAGAATTTTTGTTTTCCTTGATAGACCTGATGGTCACCATAAGATTTCGAAGTAAGTAGACCTGAGGACCTCAAAGTGTAAGTATCACAAAAACAAATATACATGCTCAAATATGGATTAGATACCTGCACCACCAGGAGGGGATAAGAGGAAAGGCCAGCGGAACTATCAACAGAGGGAATGAGGCTGCTGAACTCGTTAGTGGGTGCAAAGTCGCCTAAGTAATCAAGGTCGACAGAGGTGGTCTCCGCCACAACGAACAGCACGCCCTCCGCATTGCAATCGATCTCCAAACGGCCCCCGTTTTGCATGTTTTGCTTGAGACGGCCAGCCAAGGGGTAGAAGAGCACGAGGGCCTTGGATAGAGCGTGCTTTAGCACCGCCGGGTCGAAGAAGTCTGACCTACAGTTTTGATCAGGCTTGTAGAAGTAGACGCTCGGCGTGTGATTGACACGACGCACCAGGTCCAAGTTGGACAACCACAATGCTCTCGGAGGCATCTCCTCCACCGGCTTCACCATCGTTGACTCCCTCACGCTCACCTTCATGACCTTCTCCGCCATCATTTCTTTGTATTCTTCTTTTTTTGTTGTACTTAACGCAGAACCTTTATTTAGATTAAGAAGAAGAAATGAAAATACAAGGTAGACCTCGAACTAGAATCAAAACTGTATCTTATAGGATGATTATCTCCCCCTTTTAATCTCTCTCATTTTTCTTCTTTCTTATTTAAATGATTACGATTTAATCACGTCAATATCTTATATTAATTTTTTTATAAAAAGAGTAAAATAAAAAATAATATGTGAAATGAGAGGATGAGAATAAGAAGGAGAAAATCCTTTTTTATTTTTTATATATACAATGAACCAAAGGTAAGAGCGGAAAAGCAGAAAGTTTGGACTGAACTTTTTACGTTTAATTATGAGAGGTAACAGAAAACTACCTTTTCTGCTTTTCAACTTTTGGATTTTACATCTAAAAACGTTTACTTGATTGTACAATTGATGTTAAACTTTAGAGTAAACTGTCGATTTGCCCTTAAATTTTCACCTAGTTTTCGATTTTCTCTCTGAACTTTTCGATTGGAAAATTAAGAACTCAAACTAATTTTTTTAGCCAATTTGCCCCCTACCGTTAGTTTTTCAAACATTTCATCCATATTTTTGTTAAGCGAGACTATGTGCTCAACATGTGAAGGTAATTAAGTTATTTCACTCTTAAAAATAATTAAAAAAACTGAAGAAAAAAATTTAAGAAAAAAAAAATTTCCCTCAATTTTTTCCCTCTAATTCCTATGCACGAAAAATGACATATGGTGTTATTATCTTCAAAAGTATCTAAGTTAGTCTTTTTCTTAAAGCATGTACTATCATTTTTATTTTCTTTAACAAATTAATAATTTGACAAATGCTCATGGTGTTATTGTCTCCAAAGCAGTGCATTAATATAAGCATGTTACGTGTTGTGCTTCATTTTAGAGACATTAAGACTTTACTAGTAGAAGAGTTAGAAGAGTTATAAAATTAGCTTCCAGCAATTAACATGTCCGCCATCTAGTAAAAACTATAACAAGTCAAAGAAAAAAACTACTCCAATCACCAGCATCAAAACTCCAAAGATCGGCTAATTGCACTAATCCTAACTATTCGTCCAATTTTCTAGCAATAGTATCCAACCAAATCACAACAACAAAAAAACATATCATACCCACGCAGTTCCACAAAGCTTTGCTTGCCTCCTCAAAGTACAATGTTTTCAAATAATAAATTAATTACTATAAAAGAGAAGAAAGTGCACAACTCAACCTAGAATCAAATGATGGATATTTCAACTGCATTCTTGCACATTTAACACCATGAGCATTTGTCAAATTATTAATTTGTTAGAGAAAGTAAAAATGGTAGTACATGCTTCAAGAAAACAACTAACTTAGATACTTTTGAAGACAATAACACCGTATGTGATTTCTCATGCATAGGAATGAGTGAAAAATAAAATTGAGGATAGGAATTGGAGGGAAAGTTTTTTAATCATTTTTAAGAGTGAAATGACTTAACTATCCTCGCAAGTTGTGCACATGGTCTCACTTAACAGAAATATGGATGGAATGTTTGAAAAACTAATGGAAGGGGGCAAATTTGCTAAAAAAATTAGTTTGAGTCCTTAATTTTCCAATCGAAAAGTTTAGGGGGGAAATCGAAAGCTAGGTGAAAGTTTAGGGGGAAAATCGACAGTTTACTCTAAACTTTATGATCAAATGCTATTAGATCGATTTTGAGATTCTGTTGACTCTAGAAATTATAAAGTCTACGTGGCGCATAAGTCGAGTAATTAAGAGCTAATTACGTTCTTCGGTGGCTTGAATGTTAATGTAGACGTGCCAATTCACCGCCAATCTCAGTTGAGTGGATAACTTATATGTGATAATGTGATAAAATGATTTGCTAACTTTTGTATCGAGCGACTCCAACAGACAAATGAATACTCTCGACCTTAAGTTCTAAAATATGAAGACAATGTTATGCAAAATCACTATGAAATTCTAGATTCTGTAACCCGGGTTCAACAACCTCATCAATATTGTAAAAATATAAGTTCACCAATTCGGTATCAAACTGTAGGGACAATGATTAATGGCGAAGCCAAGAAATATTCGGAGTTGGGCTAAGCTAAATGGTTTGAACTTATGAAAATTAGAAGAGAAATGTTAAGGAGACTCTCAGGACTCTCTATGGATTCCGCCACTTCATGTTTTTGACACACTTCTCATGCCAACATTATAAAATATTGTGCTAAAAACATAATGTTCGGAAGGTCTATAAAAAGTTATAGACACATAACAATAAGAAATGACATACCATTTACTCTAACTGAGATGTCAAAGTTGACATGGAAAAGAAGGCTAATTTAACATGGACAAATAGATGTCAAATTTGAAGTTGCCTTCAAATATGATTTTTGTTATTTTCAAATGCATTCCACTTGCATTACCTTAAATACTGGCAAGTATTATTTTATTATTTTTAAACCAACAACAACTCAACTTCTATTATTTTTATTTAAAAAAAACATAAATGTAGTAATAAATTTTGACATATCATGTGGAATTAACAATATATCAAATTACCAAATTAGCCATCAAATTGAAATTTGATGTTTTGAATTTAATGTCTCTTTTAAAAATAAGAGAAACTAATGAAAATGACTTGAAAACTTTGAGTTTTAATGATAAGGACAAAATAAAGAGTAAAATAAATAGTATTATATTTGACTTTTTAATATAAAAATATGATTTTTCGTTAAAATAAACAGTACCGCAAGCTTAAGCTTTTCGTTAAAACTTCTTTAAAAATACTCTTAGTTTGCATTTCCCAAATTGGAATTAACAATTGATAGTCATGTTGAGTGATAGACCTTCCCACCTTAAAAAGTCACGATTTGTAGGCTTTAGCCTTCTGAACTTTCAAATCAAATCAATAAAATAAATATCTTTTATTCTTTGAAACCTTGGAAATGTGTAAGATAATTATATTAAATGAATAAAGTAATCAATTGAAAGTTAATAAGTATTCTTTGTTTTGAAAGTTGTGACTAATGGAACTTTTCCATAAAGAGACAACAACTTTAATTATGTTTCAAGAAATTCTATTAGATTTTAAACATGTGAAAGAGAGACAAAAACATAAAAAAAAAAAAAAAATCTAAAGCCTAGTCCAAAAAGATGAAAACAATATTTAAAATATCAGTCATACTCCTAAAGTTTTAGGGCTATTAATGAAACTCAACCCTCACAACAACAAAATTAATATGTATCATAAGCTCAACTCATCATCGATTATTTATGCAGATTCAGTTTTAAAACTATATATAGAATCAGTTTGTATCCTTATTACTAGAATCAATTCAATCCGTCATCGACAATTTTTGCAGAATTAGTTCAACCCGTCCTCTACCATTTTTGCAGAATCAGTTCAATCCGTCATCCGCCATTTTTGCAGAATCAGTTTAATCCTTCATCGACCCTTGCAGAATCATTTCAACCCATCCTCGACAATTTTTGTAAAATCAGTTCAAGCAATCCTCTACCATTTTTGCAGAATCAGTTCAACCTATCCTTCACCATTTTTGCAGAATCAATTAAACTCGTCTTCGACCATTTTTGTAGAATCAGTTCAACCAATTCTCGATCATTTTTGCATAATCAGTTCAATCAGTCCTCCACTATTTTTGCATAATCAATTCAACCCGTCCTCTACAATTTTTGTAATTTTTGCAGCATCGGTTCAACCCATCTTCAACAATCTTGGCAAAGTTAGTTCAACCATCTTCAACCATTTTTGCAGAATCAATTTAACCGGTCTTCGACCATTTTTGCAGAATCAGTTCAATCAGTACTCGATCATTTTTGCATAATTAATTCAACCTCGTACTCGACTATTTTTGCAAAATTAATTCAACCCGTCTTCCACCATTACTTTTCTAGATTTTCCTGGCCTTACTCGGTGGACTTGGCTTTTCCATCTTGATGCTAACTTGCTAGAGTTTTCTAGCATATTCCATGCACTGACTGAGTTGGTGTTGGCCTTTTATCAAAAAACTAGTCATCTATTTGTAACAAAACACGAAGTAAAAAAAATAAAAACAAACTGAAGTAGCTCACGGGTACATGGTGCACTATTGACCGCTAAGCTTGGCACAGAGTTGTTAGATTTGATTAGAAAATGAATGAGAACCCTAACTTTGATAGTAGAGTATAGTTGATGACTGGTCTAACTTCAGCAGAGCCTCCAAATTTTAATTTAGTGAGTATGAATTAACATGCCATTTATACTTTAGGGATAAACTGCAATTTTTTTTCTGTTAAACACAGAATGCATGCATCCAATTGATTGACCAAGAATTTTTTCATAGGAAGTATATATGTTTGTTTCTCGCATATCCAACCATGAGGGCTCATGAATTAAGATCATCAGTATAAGTGATTATTTTTATTAGGAAAAGCTAAGATCATCAGAATACGATGATAAGTTTTATTAGGAAAAGCCTATTAAACACGACGGGAAAACTAATGAAAAATTAAAAAAAAAAATTGTTTTAATGAAAAATGACAAATAAAGGTGTATTGAATAGTATCAGGAAAAAGTAAAAATAGGATTTTTCGTTAAAATTAAACAGTACCGAAAATGTTTTATTAAAATTTTCTTAAATGACTAAGTTTAAACCAATTTAATAGTAATCCAGTAATTTGTTTCATTTGTCTATCAACTAGTGCAGAAGTAAGGCTAGGCCGAAATTCAAGTTTCGAAAGAAAGCATCAACATGTGCATATGCAGATTGCAAACCGGAATAGCCCAAGCAGCAATTTCGAAATCACAACAACCAAAACAATAACAAGACGAGCAGGATCTCACCTTATGAGTGAGTTGTAACCACCACGTGCAATATAAATGAAGCTGCTGTGCAGCAATGACGCAGCGTCAGGGTGGGTCCCACGCTTATATATTTTTTTCCCTTCTTCTTCCTTTATCTTGAAATTTTTTTTACTATGATCAAAACATGAATGTTACACCACGTGTTTTTATATAAGTGGTAAGAAATTTTATTTTTTAAGTTATTAATTTTTTAATGCACGTATTCTACCATATACTACTTTGTGTTCCAATCATACTAAAAAGTCTCTCGTTTACCTATGAGATCCAGCAGTTCAACTTTCTTATTGAACTTTTTAATCTTGTAGTCCCTAAAAAGATGCCCCAATGACCGGATCCTTAAGATTTAAGAACCCAAAAAAAATAAAAAGGTGATTGAAAGTGCCGAAGTGAAGGGGGAAAGGAAAGAAATAATAGAAAATGAGGGAGAAGGTACATCCCACGTGAAGAAGGAAGAAAGGTAGTAGAGAGATGGTGCGTGCGGCAGTATGTCAGGATTAGGATAGATTTAAAAACTAAAATATGAGTTTTACTCTCGAAAGTTGGAGTAGATCTAAAGAAGAAAGCAAAGCCACAACGTAAGGATGCTGTGCATATATTATTATTACGGGTAATGCTAGGGCAATTTCAGGCCACCCATTGCCCTCCACTTATGAAATCTTCGGTCACGGCTATGCATCCATGTCATTAGGCCTTCTCCACTTATGAAGTAAGATTCTCTAATTCTTTTTTGGGGTGTGATATCCACACACCCCATTTTACTTCTCACACACCTTTTTCATTTTCGGCCGTCGGATTGAATGAATTAAAGAAGATCAACGGATAGAAATTAACAAGGGGTGTGTGAGAAGTAATTTGGGGTGTGTGGATAGCACAACCCTTCTTTTTTTTTCTCCTCGTTCTTCGTTTCCTATTTAAAATAATATAATTAAATCACGTTAATATTTTATATTAATTTTTTATAAAAAGAGAAATAAAATAGAAAATATGAGATGAGGGAATTGAAGAGAATGAAAAGAGGAGGGGAGAGAATCCTAATCCCCACTTATACCTCTAAGTCAATTCATTGTAGTAGCTGGCCTCTTTAATTTGCCTCTTCAATGCTTTGCTAAGTTTGAATGGAAGAGGATCCTCTCCTGAGCTCAGGATGGGGATCCTCCTGACCAACCCATCTAGGCTATTCAAAGTTAATCCAACGGTTGCAATTATTATAACTTTTAGAGGGTTTCCCTGTTTGGAACCGTTTGATTAAATTTGAACGGCCTAGATGGGCTGGTCAAGAGGATCCCCATCCTAATCTCAGGAGAGGATCCTCTTCCGTATGTCTGATCCCCATCCTGAGCTCAGATGGATTTTCAATGGTAAAAAATTTTGAATTAGAATTTTGATCTGGACCGTCCGATCCACAAATCAATGGCCCATGTTTTTCCCCCAAAAATTTATAAAATAAAAAAAAAGGCACAACGGTCAGAATTATCACCGTTGCCCACATGTCAACTTATAGGCTGTTGGATTTGAATATTTTTTAAATCCAACTGTCCAGATTAATTAACTAAATTAAAATTTATAAAAAAATGTTAAAAAATACAGAAAAAAATTATTATTTTTGTCTATAAATACATAAGCCTCATTTTCCACCTTACACCATATTTCAATATTTTCTACACTTTCTACCAAAGCTTTCATATAATTTTTGAGAGAAAAAATGACTTCTTGTCTTCGTGGAAGCTCATTGAAGATGTTACGGTGTGTGAATGTTGGGTTCACACTACTCATGACACTATTCATAAAATAGTCCGTTCGGATAAAGACACGTGGCGTAACGAGATTGGTTAAAAATCCTATCTGAAATTAAAACTATTTTATTTTTTTATTCTTTTAGAAAAAATTTAAAATATTTTAAATGGGCTGGGTGCCACCGCATTTTGTAGGAGTGGAGATCGTTTGTGCCATCGCATTTTTCATTGGGTGCCAACGCATTTTTTTAGGGGTAGAGATGCATTGGCCTATTACTGTTCATTGGAGTCTGTTACTATTCACTGGAGTGGATAAATGGGCTGGATGCTAGCACAAAATCCTTAAGGGTGAACTTGCTCTAAGGGTCTCCTTAGCCGTCGCCATGACTTTAATTGTTCTACAACTTGAGTACAACAGTTATGGGTTCCTACCTGAGCAATATTGTAGGGGGTGTGATATCCACACACCTCTTTTTACTTCTCACACACCCTTCTAATTTTCTACCATCGGATCAGATGAATTGAAGAAGATCAACAAACATAAATTAACAAAGGGTGTATGAGAAGTAAAATATGGTGTGTAAATAACACACCCATATTGTATGCGAGGGAGGCATAATTTAAAGCTAAAACTTATCCATATATCCACACATACACATGTGATACACACACACACACACACATACTAGAAGAAAATGAATAGGAATATTGTCAGGGAAACTGAATTTTCATACTGTTAAAGAAGAAGAGGAGGAGGAAATGCTTCGTATTTGGGCGTTGGAGGATAACAGGAGAAGATTGGTGTTAATATAAGAGGTTGTGGTGGCAGCGGCATTTGGGTGTCGTGGAGGCAAGAACATCAGCCAGACTCAAAGGCCCCCCCCCCCCCCAACTCATATCCAGTTTTCCACAGCCGCGACCTACATTGCCATCCCACTCTTAGTAGATCCTCAATCCCATTCTTCATCAGACCCTCCTCTTCCTCCTCCAGTGAAGTATAATGGGACAAAATGTTTTGTATTTCGTACGGAGAGCTCTTTCTCCTCATCGGCGCCATCGTTGCTTTAGTCGGCACAACAGAACTACTACTTCGTTCACGGTTAAGACCAGAAAGATGATGATTTTAGTTATTCAGGGTAAATTAATACTTTCATACCAAATTTTAGTTATAATTATCATAATTTTTAAATAATGATTATAATTCTAAATAGAAGTAAAATTTTGATTACTTTTCCAAATTTCTCCTAACTAAATTGAAAATTTACTTTTTATAACATATAGTCTAAAAAATTTATCTCGCGTTTTCCATCATATCTCACTGTTTCCCTGCAGCTCAACATTTGAGTTTCACTCCATCGTTAAACCTTTTAACAGCAACTAAACGTGGAAAAAGAGAATGGTTTTGCTTCACCATAAAAAGTATTTTCTTTTTCCACACTTCCACAAACATTCCCCCCTCTCTCTTCTCTCTTATTTTTCCTCTCTCTCCCTCTCTCTCTCTCTCTCTCTCTCTCTCTCTCTCTCTCTCCACCTCTCAGTGTTCTCATTGGTGGTTTATTCAGTACCAACAGCCTGTGAACTCTATCTACCGAGAGATTTTTCAGTGTGATAGGCACACGGAATGATACATTACGTATCATTATACAAATAATAAAATATATATGTTTAAAAGTTAATAACTTAAAAAATAAAATTTTCACTACACATGATATATCATCCATATTCCCGTCACAATAAAAAATTTCGCCAAAATTTCGCCAATCTACTCATCCAAATACAGCACCAAGACCAACACCCCTTCCCCGAGATTCATTCAGACTGGTAAATAAATAAGTCACCACGTAAGTAAGAACTTTAAAAACATCAACAAATCCCCTTTCACCTAAATCAGCAAACAAACCCTGTACCTCTTTTAGCTTTATCCTTTTCTTTTCTCCAATTGGTTGGAAGCATTTCTTTCCCTCTGAGTCTTGTTGGTGTTGCAACTCTGGATCTGATTAAGAATCTAAAGATGGAGATGGATGCTGGGTCTCNTTTTGCACAAAGTATGGATCATGGTTGCAAATAGCACTCATGATTTTGTCAAACAAACTTCGTTGCATTCTAAAACGACGTCTAAAAGCACGATCAGGGAATACGCTGTTGGGAATAAAATAGTATTCCAAGAGATCTTTACCTTGTTTTTCCCTTTTTCTAATGAAGTTTGCAGCACGTCTGGGTTTGGCTATCTGACCCACAACTTTCACGACTCGGCGGGAATGTGAGGCTATATGCCTTCTAAGGTCATCATCGTCATCCTCCTCCATTACAAAAGCCTCATTTTCACCTCCACCTTCATCAAGATTGACCAATTCTTCCTGTTATGCCAACAATCTTTTCTGTTGCTCCTCACACTGTTTATACACTCTCCTTGAAGAAGACATTATAAGAACTCAATATTTGAAAACGATGAAGAATGATTCTAAGCTCAAACGAAGGATTAAGTTTGGTGTGAGGATGGATGTAGGGATGTAGGGTTTATATGGACAAAAAAAGAAAGGATGAGGTTGTGGGCAATGCCACGTGGCACTACATGATTGGTTGAAAATCTTATCGAAATTTTGGCTAAATTATTGTAAACAGATAGTGACACGTGGCGCGTTGGGATTTGTTAAAATCATGAGTGCTCTTACACGAGCCTAGCGTGCAGCACCCTTGACTATTTCGGGCCGGAACTTTACGCCCGCGCTTAATAATTCAACCCAAAAGGTGGTTTTAGTAATCGATACGCCAGTACACGTGCATGGATCTAGGATTTTAGATAATGATTGTGCAAAATAATAATTAAGACACTCTCCAAAGAAGATGTCAAATCTTAAATGAAATGCTAAATGATTAATTTGAAAGTATAAGTAAACTCTAACCGATATGTCAATCCTATATGGATTGACATGAGTTTTCATATGTTAAATTTGACATATGAGAAAATGTGATATCATATAATTTATAATTATAGACGATACCACACTCTGGTACTTAGAAGTTTCGTGACTACAAGATCATTCTCCCACAATATTTCCTAATGTCATTTGTACTAAATCATTCACTTGTACTCACTAAAGGAGAGTTTGAACCTATGTACTTGTGTCAACCTTTCACAATTAATGAGAACTCCTCTATTCCGTGGACGTAGCCAATCTGGGTGAACCACGTACATCTTGTGTTTGCTTTCCTATCTATATCCATTTATATAATTATCCACACTAATGACCGGAGCAATCTAGCGAAGATCACAAAAAGCGATCGTTTTTGCTACATAGGATCTATCTTGCAAGAGAACGGAGAATTAGATGGAGATCTCAACCATAGAATACAAGCTGGATGGATGAAGTGTAAGAGTGCATCCGGCGTGTTGTGTGACCGTCGTAGGCCACTAAAGCTCAAGGGAAAATTTTATAGGACGGCAATAAGGCCAGCGATGTTGTATGGCACATAATGTTGGGCGGTGAAGCATCAACACGTACAAAAAATGGGTGTAGCGGAGATGAGGATGCTTCGTGGGATGTGTGGGCACACGAGAAAGGATAAGATTGGGAATGAGGATATCCGAGGTAAAGTAGGAGTAGCCGAAATTGAAGGAAAGATGAGAGAAAATCGGTTACGGTGGTTTGGACATGTGCAAAGAAGACCTAGGGGTAGAGGTTCAGGGCCGAAGGGGTAGATGAAGACCTAGGAAAATTTTGGAAGAGACCCTAAGAAAAGACTTAGAGTACTTGGATCTAACGGAGGACATGACACAAAATCAAGCGCAATGACGTTCTAGGATTCATATAGCCGACCCCACTTAGTAGGAAAAGGCTTTGTTGTTGTTGTTGGTCTTACATATATCATTTATAATAAAAATATATATCGGTTGAAAAAAGAAAAAATTTGATATTATCACGTCAGTCATCAAATTAATATTTGACATTTATCTTTTGACATCTTATTTAAAAATGCTCTAACAAACTATATAAGTTCACATGAAGCCATACGCTATCAATAGTCAAGTGTGCCTCGTTCATACAGAACATTGATCGATGGGGCACGTTCGCTACATCTCCACAACCACTGTTCAACCCACACTCCAGAACGAGTCCACTCAGAGAATCGAGTTAACTCCATGGGATTTGCAGTTCATCCTATTCGGCTACAGCCAAAAGGGCCTTCTCTTCCACAAACCAAAACCCAGTACTTATGACAAGTACCCAAACAAAAGCTTGATCCAACACCTGCAAACCTCCCTCTCACTCACGTTGGATATCTTCTTTCCCCTTGCTGGCCGTCTTGCCATCACCGAAAACGAAGACGACAACACTACCTCCTTCTCCGTCGATTGTAATGGCGCTGGAGCTCAATTTGTCCATGCAGTTGCTGATGGTGTCACGGTTGCCGATATTCTCGACCCGGTTTTGGTTCCCAGTGACATTGTTCACTCATTCTTTTTTATGAATGGAGTTTTGAACTATGAAGGCGTGTCGGAACCCTTGCTTGCTGTGCAAGTAACCGATCTGTTTGATGGCATTTTCATCGGTTGCACCACGAACCACTCTGTCGTTGATGGGTCAACATTTTGGCGTTTCTTCAATACTTGGTCGGAAATCTCTCGGCGTGCAGAAACTAGTACTGAAAATTGTCGTAAAATTTCGCAGCCACCTCCTATTTTTAGCCGTGAGTTTTTTGACGGCGGAATCATTGATTTCCCGGTTCGAATTGCAAACTTTCACAATCAAGTCCCAAAAAATAGGTCTCCCGCACTATCCGCCCCCCTTCATCAAAGAATATTTAATTTTTCCAAAGAAAAAATAGCTCAACTCAAAGCCAAAGCCAATGCCGAGATGGGCACCACCAAGATCTCATCCCTTCAAGCACTACTGGCTCATCTTTGGTTATCCATTATCCGCAACAAGCATCTCAATCCCGACCAAGAGAGCAAGTATACCTTACTAGTAGGCTTAAGACAAAGATTCCAACTGCCGTTACCTGAAGAATACCTCGGAAATGTGGTTCAATTTGGCACGGTGACATCCACTGTGAGCGATCTGCTCGAGCACGGACTAGGCTGGACGGCTTGGGAGATAAACAAGATGATTGCTTCCAAGACGAAAGACGAGGTGAGAAAGTATTTGGAGGAATGGATAGAGAGTCCACAGCTTATCCAACTGAATAATTTGGCAAGTGATTACTCATTTGGGACGGGAAGCTCACCACGGTTCAATATGTACGGTAATGACTTTGGTTGGGGAAGGCCGCTGGCAGTTAGAAGTGGCGCAGCCAACAAGTCCGTGGGAAAGTTGACTGTAGCTCCTGGGGCTGAAGATGGAAGTATTGAGTTTGAAGCTTGTTTGTCACCTCAGACACTGCAAGCTTTGGACGAGGACGCAGAGTTCATTGCCAGTTTGTCGAAATGAACTTTTATTTTTAGGATTTCAGTTTCCTTTTTTTTTTCTTTTGCTTTTTATGTGTCATTTCTTTCTTAATTGTTCTCCATTTTGAAGTAAAATTGTTCTAGACCATATTTGAAGCACAAGTTCCAAAAAAGAAAAAATATGGAGTCTCAGTTAGAGAATTCCATATATGAAGTGAAAAGGAGCCGGACTCCAAATTTGGTAGTTCCCACTTTATTATTGGAATCAAATTTGTAGGGAAAATTTTAATTGGACCCAAATAACCTTATTCTACACCTAACTTAAATCTTAATTGTGAGTTGTCTTCTTAGCCTTATTGTCTAATTACCATCAAGTACAAAATGAAATTAACCAAAAAATAAAAAATTATCAATAAACCCACCTCCAATAATCAAACCCTTATCATCACGCAATAATTTTTTTACGTTCAATTTATCTAAAACCCTAAGACGTTTTCAAAACGAAAAATAAACTCTTTATGACGGATGGATGATAATTTTGAAATTTTAAATAAAATATGAATCAATTTATGTTATTTTTTTATTTGATTTCAATTCTTTTTGTTTAGGCTTTTTAGTAGCAGTTGTATACTGCCGGCAAATAGGGACAAGGATTGTCTGCCCTCCTAGTTGTGGTGCCCTTCCATGCCCTCCTATTTTGTGCAGCCACGGTTAAGCCACGTTAATATTTTATATTTTTATTGTTTTTTGTCTTATTATCTCATTAAAAAATTAATATAAAATGTTGACGTGGTTTAACCGTGACCGCACAAAATAGGAGGGCATGGAAGGGCACCACAACTAGAAGGGCAGACAATCCTTGTCCGGCAAATAGGCTTGAAATCAAGGATAATAAAGGTGGGTGATGTATTTTTTGGTATTTTGTTTCACTGCCACCACATGTTCTTGGTTTTTCAAAGATCCATATATATGGCTAATCGTCTTAGTGATACTATAAATATATGTAAGAACAAAACCTTTTTTGTTAAGAGGAAATAGCCATCACTCGAGCAGAAAATTGAAATCAAGGATTATTGAAATGGGTAATTATACTTGGTAAAACCTCGTCGAAACAATAAACTTGCCTGGAGCACTAGGTGCGAAAGAAACCCACACGATACCTAAACTTGTGCAAATTAAAAAATATTTTGAATACCTCAAGGCTTCAGTTGGTTTGTTTAAGAAACAAAGCAATGAGAAATATGCAACAAAAGAAGGATTAAGAGCGAGACAAATATTTAAGATATATTGTTCTCTTTACGTCTCGAATGAGTTGTAGAATACTCATTTTGTGTTTTTATTTTCTCAACGGGTGTAAAGATAAACTTACATACTGAATTGGGTTTGTGAGGGTAGTTTAGGTAGTAAATTTAGGTTCAAAGAGATTTGATGGTTTACTTAAAATTAATATGGGTGTAGATAGTAAGTTGGGTGTAGAAATATATTATATGAGTTCAAATAAAAATTTCCAAATTGTAAACTCCTGTAGACGGTGGCTGAATTCATCGGAATTGCCATGATCTCCAACAAGGAAAGAATGGGGTTGATTGGGGGCGAGGGGTGTGGATGAATCTAGATTGTACATTCATCACTATGGTTCTCGGCCTCTCACTTTCTGGGTTGAGGAACGGCGTGATAAGGGTTCATTTTCTCGGAAGTCGAGGCTTGGGGGGGTGCGCATGGCAGTGGCAACCAGGTGATTGATGACATTTATGTAAGTGTTATGTTCCAAACTTTAATTTCAAAATTCATTATACTAAAAAAAATTTAAAATTATGGTCAATAATCTTAATTGGTTTCTTTTGTTTGTAGGCTTATACGTTACAGCATAAAGACAAGTACCTTGCCAACCTCTCCAGCAGCAACTGGACGTGCCAATGGAAGAGTTGACACCTAATCCAGAGGTATTTCTACAATTGCTGATAATCAGCGACGAAAAGGCAAAGAAATATGCGACCTAGGAGCAGGTCGAGTTTAAGAGCTCAAGAGATTTTATTCATCTAGTTGTTAGACTACAAGTGAGACGTCTTTTAGAATACAACAATAGAAGATAGATTTAGCGGTTATGTGCCAGTGAGAAGAAAAGCTAGAGAATAAGCTTAAGCAATGTCAACCTCTGGCATTCACATTCCCGATCATCTGAGCGACCTATAGCCGCCATCCCACCAGCCACCTCAGCATCCACTTTAGTTAATATATCTCATATCACCGTTTAGTATTTTTTACATGCAATTGTACGAATATTTCATTTTAAATGTAACTAAATATATTTCTTTAATATTGTGATTTATTTTAGCTTTTTAGATTAATATAATTAGAAATAATTTATTTACTTAAATTAAATATTGTTTTGATTTCAAATTTTTTAAAAATATTCCAAAAACCTTGCCCGACGTTCTTGTAATTTTTTATATATTTTTTTAAATTAAAGAAAAACTAATAAAAAAACTTTGAAAATTTTGAATTTTAACAAAAAATCATGCTATAAGTTTATTTAATTGTTAGTACAAATCTAACATTAAACCAGCCCAATAAGACTAGCCTAAGCAATTAGTTTCCAATTTTACTCTTGACTTCTAGACTTTGCTAGTTTAATCTTCTATCCCTTTCTCGATCTCTAGTCTAATCTCTACTATCGTTTTTATTCTCAATTCGATTCCAATTTAACCATTTTACAATTGAATCAATCTCTCTCCCTCTCTCTCTCTCTCTCTCGACCTCCACCCAATATACGTTTTTATATCCTGTGACAATTTGAGCCTTGAGGTGCCCAAGCAAATATACAAAGCAACTCCTCCATTGTCAAAGAGAAGAGAGCAGAGGGACGAGGAAGGGTGGCCACCCCTCTGCTCGTCGGAAATTTCCACTGAGAGTGAGGATTCAGCCCCTCTGATCTTTCGACCCCACCGGAATCTAGGTTTGCAGCAAGGCATTAAGGTTGCGGCGTTTAATTTATTTAATTTTTTTTAATACCCAAGCCCCTCTTATCTTTCTAGCATTAATTGTGGTCATCTATAGAAGGTTTGCTGCTGCGCTTCAGCAATATGCCGCCCATAAGCTGTAGGAAGTTAAAACTTAGTTGGAGAAAATGAGTGAGAGCAAGAGAGAGAAAGAAAAAGACCAAGATGGAAAGGGATGATGGAGGTAAAGAACACGTGGATTCTAGAGAGTAGTTTTATTATTTTAAACATGTAGATTCAATAAAATATTGTGGTCTAATAAAGTGATTGATTTGATTTACAATAAAAAAATAATGATTTTAGAACATGTGAAAGCTATAAGATGTGAAAATATAATAGGTTCCACTGGTGCCGACATTATTCAAATATGCATTGTTGGAAGATGTGAAACCTATTAAGATAGTGTACACACTTCTTATATTGGTTTTAGTATTATTAATTGTAACTTCTTTTGAAAATTAAACTAAAATAACATCCATTATTTCCATAATAGAACAAAATAAACACTATTTTTGATATTATAGCAAAATAACCACATTATTTTCGAAACTGAATCAATATAACCCACACTTTTTCTGAAACTATAACACAACAGCCACACAATTTCTGAAACTGAACCAAAATAACCACACTATTTTTTAAAACTGAACCAAAATAACGACATTACTTTTAAAATTCAACCAAAATAACCACACTATTTTTTAAAACTGAACCAAAATAACGACATTACTTTTAAAATTCAACCAAAATAACCACACTATTTTTTAAAACTGAACCAAAATAACCACATTACTTTTAAAATTGAACCAAAATAACTACACTATTTTGGAACTACTGCAAAATAACTCACATTATTTTTGAAACTGAACCAAAATAATCTACACTATTTATGAAACTAGAGGAAAATAACTCACATTATTTATGAAATTGAACCAAAATAACTCACATTATTTAAGAAACTAAACCAAAATAACCCACACTATTTCTAAAACTATAGCAAAATAACCACACTATTTTTGAAACTGAACAAAAATAACCTACACTATTTCTGAAACTATTTCAAGGAGTTGGGAGTTTGCGAAGGGGTCCTCCTCTCTGGATGTGTTGGTGGATGATGTCCGAGGGAGTCTGCGAGGCTTTGATTCCTTCAAAATATATCATATTCGTCATTTCGCCAATGGTGTTGCTCATAGACTGGCCAAGTGCCTTAGATTTTCCTTCTAGCTTTCATTGTTTTGAGGAACCCCCTGATTTAATCTAGGATATCCTCTCGGATGATTGTATGTTGTCTCCTTGACATTAATAAAATCGCTATTGTTTCTTTCAAAAAAAAAAAAACTTTGTTTTTATTACCAAAAAATCACGTTCCACCAAGAGTAAGAATGAAAAGAATTGAATTTAACGTGAAAAGAGGAAAACAATTTTCTAATTGATTTTTAAGAATTTCATTCCGAATAAAACTCAATCACAATTTTTTTTTCTTCATAATATGATATGTAGATGCAAATTACCTTGAAGACATTATCAATCCTTGATCTGCTCAATTTGAATAAGTATTGTGCCCTAAATTAATCTGCCTAAAACTAAGCCTGAATCTAAGAAACATGGACACAATTACAAGTCTAGAAAATTAGCCAATTCTTAAGTAAATTCACATTTACAGAAAGAGATAAAATCAAAATTATAGTTCCACCAACGTGTTCTTGAATTAAAATAGGAAACCCCATAGTGATGCTACCAACCTTTTCAATTGGACATTTTTCGTCTATCTTCTCGATTCTCCTTCTAATTCTGCAATGTTGCACTATAATCAGAACTATCTACTTCAACTCTGAAATAATCGACCAAATTATAAATCGAATAACCGTTCGATTCACTTCTCCAAGTTCTCTTATTTAACTAAATAGTTATCTATTTATTAGATAATAGTTAACGATTTAGAATTTGGTTGATTTTTGAAAAATTAGATTCTTAAAGTGACACAAAAAATAACAATTTGGATCGTTTTGTAATATTGCACGGCGTAAAGAAAAAAGAAGGTATAACGAAAACATTCAAGCTAACTAACTAAAAAGGTTACCAAGTTTTCTTTTTTTTAAGCTTAATTTCAAAACAATTGGCAGTTGGTTACTAACCACCATCGGTGATCTATAAAGGAACCTCAATAACCCAAAAAAAAATTTGAAAAGGTGAGTGAAAGTGCCGAAGTGAAGGGGGAAAGGAAAGAAACAATAGAAAATGAGGGAGAAGGTACATCCCACGTGAAGAATGAAGAAATGATGGGTGCGGCAGTATGTCAGGATTAGGGTAGATTTAAAAACTAAAATATGGGTTTTACTCGAAAGTTGAAGTATGAGTTTTAGTCGAAAGTTGAAGTAGATCTAAAGAAAGCAAAGCCACGATGTGGCATGTGGGTATGCTGTGCATATATATTATTGCGGGAGAAAACGAGAGAGAGCTAGAGGGAGAGAGAAGGATCAAGATAGAAAATGACAATGGATGTAGAGAACACGTGGGTTCTAGAAAGTAGTTTTATTATTTTAAAGATGTAGATTTAATAAAATATTGTGGTCTAATGAAGTGATTGATTTGATTTACAATAAAAATAATAATGATTTTAGAAGGGAAAAACCTTGGTTTTTTTGTGTCAAATATCTGTTGAGACACAAATTTTGTTTTTTACCGAAAAAATAGTGTAAAAATGTAATAGGTTCATTGGTGCCAACCTTATTCAAATATGCAGGGTCGGAAGATGTGAAAGCTATAAGGTAATGTATACGCTTTTTATATTGATTTTAGTATTATTAATTGTAACTTCTTTTGAAAATAGAACTAAAATAGCATCCATTATTTTTGTAATATAACAAAATAAACACTATTTTTGGATATATAGCAAAATAACCACATCACGTTTAAAATAGAACCAAAATAACTACACTATTTTTGGAACTACTGTAAAATAACTCGCACTATTTCTGAAACTGAACCAAAATAATCCACACTATTTATGAAATTGAACCAAAATAACTCACATTATTTATGAAACTGAACCAAAATAATCCACACTATTTCTGAAACTATAGCAAAATAACCACACTATTTATGAAACTGAACCAAAATAACTCACATTATTTATGAAACTGAACCAAAATAATCCACACTATTTCTGAAACTATAACAAAATAACCACACTATTTTTGAAACTGAACAAAAATAACCCGCACTATTTTTGAAATTATTTCAGGGAGTTGGGAGTTTGCGAAGGGAGTCCTCCTCTCTAGATTTGTTGGTGGATGATGTCCAAGGGAGTCTGCGAGGCTTTGATTCCTCCAAAATTTGTCATATTCGTCATTCCGCCAATGATGTTGCTCATAGACTGGCCAAGTGCCTTAGATTTTCCTTCTAGCTTTCATTGTTTTGAGGAACCCCTAGATTTAATCTAGGATATCCTCTCAGATGATTGTATGTTGTCTCCTTGATATTAATAAAATCGCTATCGTTTCTTTCCAAAAAAAAAAAAACTTTGTTTTTATTACCAAAAAATCACGTTCCACCAAGAGTAAGAATAAAGAGAATTGATTTTAATGTGAAAAGAGGAAAACAATTTTCTAATCGATTTTTAAGAATTTCATTCCGAATAAAACTCAATCACAAAATATATATTTTTTCATAATATGATATGTAGATGCAAATTACCTTGTAGACATTGTCAATCCTTGATCTGCTCAATTTGAATAAGTATTGCGCCCTAAATTAATATGCCTAAAACTAAGCCTAAATCTAAGAAACATGGACACAATTACAAGTTTAGAAAATTAGCCAATTCCTAAGTAAATTCACGTTTACAGAAAGAGATAAAATCAAAATTATAGTTCTACCATAGTGTTCTTGAATTGAAATAGGAAAACCCATAGTGATGCTACCAACCTTTTCAATTGGACATTTTTCGTCTATCTTCTCAATTCTCCTTCTAATCCTGCAATGTTGCACTATAATCAGAACTATCTACTTCAATTCTGAAATAATCAACCAAATTATAAATCGAATAACCGTTCGATTCACTTGTCCAAATTCTCATATTTAACTAAATAATTATCTATTTATTAGATAATTGGTAATGATTTAGAATTTGGTTGATTTTTGAAAGAGTAGATCCTTAAAGTGACACAAAAAAATAACAATTTGGATCATTTTGCAATATTGCACGGCAAAAAGAAAAAAAAGGTAGAACGCAAATATTCAAACTAACTAAAAAAGTTATTAAGTTTTTTTTTTTTCAGTTTAATTTCAAAACAATTGGCAGTTGGTTACTAACCACCATCGGTGATCCATAAATGAAGCAGTAAAGCAATAAAGCAATAAAGCTTGCTTGTAACAAATTCAGTGTGTACAGTATCATTTGATGGGACTTGTTCAAGATTTCAAAGCAAGAGTTCAAAGCGATATATATGCTCAAGGAAGGGTGGATGATAAAGATTTTTACCACCTGTAAAATTTGAAATAAAAATATTTTAAATACTTGTAAAAGTACAAGATTATCGTAGTATACCAGTTTTAGTAAGATCATTTTTTATAGGGATTGAATGAATAATTTATGTTAAATCAAATATTAATTAATTACTGATAACAAAGTTTTGGAAAAAAGTGATTTTGTGATTTCAAATAATGAAAACGAATTTAATAGAAAATATTTAAATAAAGTGACAAAATAAAATAAACTAAAAGAAAACGGTTTTTGAAAATTAAATTGAAAAAGCCTACTGACACACCCCGTCCCGAAGGAGGGCATGCTGGCCGTCACGTGAGAGTGACGTAACCATTTGCATAGTACGAAAGCTTTAAGATACAATTTATAAGTTGATACACCCGAAGGTGAGTCCTAATTTTGTCCAATCTGTCAGAACACCGTCGAATTCCTCGTAGTCACCACACCTTTGTGATTCCTGAACCTGGAGGGGCGCAAAACCAAAATTGAGTGGGTCAGTAAAACAATTCTTTTCCAAATCCAAACATTTCTCAAAACGTTGTAACCCCTCTCCGTAAAACTTGTATACTTTCCCAGAAATGTAAAATATAAATATACATATATATTCTCAAAACTTCATTTTTACTATCTCGACATTTTTCTTTAATCAATCATGCCATGTCATGTCTAATTCCACAGTTAAGTATGGATGCATCAACAATAATCATATCAGGTGCAAGAAAGTAATCAA
Source organism: Malus baccata (assembly GCA_006547085.1). Classification (NCBI taxonomy): domain Eukaryota; kingdom Viridiplantae; phylum Streptophyta; class Magnoliopsida; order Rosales; family Rosaceae; genus Malus; species Malus baccata. Next base: position 254,643 of record VIEB01000103.1, read on the forward strand.
CCGGAGGCCCTCTAATAGCCCTGTACGGTTGAACCTAGAGCTCAAAATCTATCACTCTCACACTCTGTCGGAGTCACCTCTGTGACCTGTCCGGCCTTCTGCACATCAGTCGGAACCACCTAATGTAGTATGTATGACTCATGGTAATATTCGCTCTAGTGTTTCTCTCATCAATCATCTGTGCACATAATCTAAGGTCACCCACCAGTCGAAATCTCACTAACACTCTACGACTGGCCCGTCGCACCCACTCCGCGTGGACTGTGCGACCAGCATCTACTTGGATCCAAGGCGAGCGTGCGATGCGGTGAATACTATAAACACTAAACCATGGTGCAGGATTTGGCATCTCAAATTACATTTTTCATATAATTTTATACAATGCATTTAAAGCATACTTTCCTTCAATTTCAATTTCTGGGAAAACGTCAAGTATATATATATACGGAAAACAAAACTGCCCACTCACAGAATACATCGACGTGTCGAAGGTCCCTGAGCCTCCCTTAGCCATGCCCAACGTCCGTATAATCCTCGCCTATACGAGAAGTAACCAAATTGACGTTATTTAACGCATAATCCCACTCTTAGCTAATAACTCCTCATATATTGCTCAAATTGGGTATATGAATATACCACTGTGACCTACACAACCTCAGGATCATCCCCATATTTTTAAAATAATTTTTGGAGGTCTCACGCGCCCCCACACGCCTGACGTGGCACGGACCTACGCGCCCCCACGCGCGGACACGTGCCAAGCACACTGACGGCTACAGTGAACGACGTTAGGAATATTCCTCGGAATATTCCGTTAACTTCTAACGGTAACCGTTAAAACTGACTAACGGCGTCAGAATATTCCGTCAAACTTGACGGAATATTCCGTCACCTTCAACCTTCAGCTCCGGCGACCGTCACCGGCGCCGGAAACTGGGTAAACCTGCAACTTGAGTTTTCTCAGCCATTTCTTCACCATTTTCACTCAAATTTCTTCCTACATGCTCTAAATTAAGAGAGGAAGAAGTCCTTACCTTAAAAAACTTGTAAAAATGCCTGAAATTCGAAAGGGTAATTTCTCAAAAACCGGCCTTCATGGAACTCGTGATCCCGACGTCAAAACTTACCCAACGAAGTACTCCGAGCTTCGTGGGAACCTCCTTAAGCTCACTGTGAGCTTGGTTTCACCTAAAACAAAGTCAATTCGAAGATCATGAACAGTGCTCTTCACGGGAACTTTGAAACTAGGGTTTTCCGAAACAAAACTTACCTGAAATGGATACCATCGTGATCATGGAGTCCTCAGGAGTGCGATGGTGGTTTTAAATCCGGCGTTGGTATTAGTTTTAGGTGGTTTTGGTGGTTGCCCGTGAGTTCGAGAGGGTGAGAGAGAGAGTGAAGGTCTGAGGAAGAGAGAGAGAGTGCATACGGGAAATGGGGAGGGAATCAGGGTAGGAGGCCCTACTTAAATCCCAAACACCAAATTACACGTAGAAATGTAAATCTAAATCCTAGTTTAAGTCCCTAATATAAATTAATATTCTACTTAACAATATTTTCGGAACTTTAGATAAAACAATTGTCGTACATTTACGCACCTTAATCCCGTTTAAGGTCGTATTAGTAATTTCACGTCCTCGGAATTAATAATTCCGGGACGGGCTGTGACAATCTCCCCTCCTTATAGAATTTCGTCCCCGAAATTCCAGCCACCAACTAAATCAACCATACTCCAACAATAGCTTCGGGTAAATCTCTCTCATCCGATTCTCTTTCTCCCACATAATTTTCTACTGAATGATTTCCTTCACAAAGCTTTTACCACTTACTATGTCTTAATTCTCAGGACCTTCTTTTTCCAATCCAAAGTCGTCCTTGGTTCCTTAACAGGTCGAATCTAATTTAATTCTCAATAGTTGCACCAGAATCTCATGTGACGAATCTGCCACCTAGTGACAACGTATCGAACCCAAAATACATTAAGTACCTTAGCCAACTCTGAAGACATCACCACTTGTATGCAACTTTATTAATTCCTTTAGTGATCAAAATGGTCTGATGTGTCTAAATCTTATCTTGTCTCCTTTCCAAATCTCACCATTTCTGTTCGTGGTGAAATTTCCAAAATATCGAATCATGAAACACATCATGCACTTACAACAACTCTGGAAGCCATTCAATTCTATAATCAACTTCACCATCCTTTCGATGATCACGCTAAGTCCGATTCATTTAGGATTTAACTTGCCTTCCTTTCCAACCCGAATTATACTTTTCTATGGTGAATACTTCGAAAATATAAAACCATTTACCTTATATACTCGATTAGTGGCATATCCATCTGTTGATCTCTTTTGCCATTCCTGGTTACTTTCAGGTTAACTTAATCACCTGAATACTTTGAGGAGACTCATCCATAGTCTCAGGGCCTACTAAAACTCTTTCGTGATTGAATTTTTCTCTACCCAGAAACATTCCGTTCACAAGTCAACAAAAATCGACTCACATGACACATTTTATGGTCCTTATGGCGTTACTTCGGAAATTGCACAACCAACATACTTAAGAACTCAGCAGTTCTGTAATCCAATTCTCTTTCCATAAAACAAATAAGTACCGTTGCCCTGTCTGGGAAAAAGTTATTACTCAGCACTGGAGTAATTGTACTAACTTGGTACATTGACCAATCAACACCTCAAATTCGATCATAACCATCCTATGTACAAGGAAACTTGTACACATAATCCAAAGTAATATCTTTCCATTTCCACTGCGAAACAGAAAATAGTTATCTCAATCCAAAGGTTTATCTCTTTCTGCCTCAATCTGCTGACCAAATAAAACTGTCGAATGGTATGATAAATCTTATTACTTTTGGAATATTGCAGAAGTTAAACAATGTACTTCGTCCAAAATTGCTTACTTTAAATCCTTAGCATTAGGCACATACTTTTTGTTTTCTTGTATCCACATACCATTTGATTCACGAATCATGTACTCATTCTTTTTCCCTTCTTTCTCTGCCTTGGTTAATTCTTAAATTTCCTCGTCAAACATTTAAGTTTCGAGTACGACCTTACCAAACAGGCCTAACTTGAAAATTAACAAGTATAACTTCTTCTCGATCTTTCATTCTTAACTTTTCTTCCGTTGGTTTTCAATCCACAAGATGATACTCTTGGCAAACGTGCCAGACATTAATCTTACTGCAATCTTCTTATCAAGTGCTTCAGCTACAACAATTCACGATCACCCTGATCGTACAATCATAATCACTAAGTAATTCAATCCACCTTTGTTGCCTCATATCAAAATCCTTCCGAGTAAACAAATATTGGAGACTCTTTTTATTTGTAAAATCTTGCATTCTTACCAAATATAATGCCTTCATAACTTCACAGCAAGAATGGTAATCATGACTTCCAAATCACCCGTAGGGAAATTCATCTCATGAGATTCCATTTGTCGTGAAACGTATGCAATCACCCTAACATTTGCATCAACATGCATCCAATACCATTCAAGAAACATCACTAAAATTTTATGATTACCACTATTCTCTGGGAATACCAAAATACGTGCATGAGTGAGGAAATACTTCAGTTGTTGAATCCTTTGCTCACAATTTCCTTCCCACTCATACATAACCTCCTTTCTCAACAGTCTCGTCAATGACAAAGCAATGACTAAAAATTCTTTCTCAACCATCCAAAATAGCCTGATAAGTTAAGAATTTCCGAATCTCAATTATGGCTTGTGGTTGTTCCAATTTCTCAATTATGCTGCCTTTTAAGAACTCATTTGAATACCTTAAGCAGATATAACCAATCTCAGAATGCCACCTGATTCATTTAAATTTCGCATTTGCTAAACTTGGCATACAATCGACATTCTTCCAATCTTTGTTCCACCGACTTAATACGTTTACATGCTCTGCTCTGGCTCAGAATATGCCAGAATATCTTCAATGAAAATGATATCAATTTATCAAGGCATTATTGGAATACTTCATCCATCAACTCATAAAACAGTATGAGTATCCGTATAGCATCACCAAAACTCATAAAGACCATAACGAGTCCAGAAAACAATCTTAGGAACAACGTTACTCATAATCTTCAATTGGTAATAACCAAACCTCAAGTCAATCTTTGAAAATACACAAATACCTTTGAGCTGATCAAATAAACATCGATACACAACAATGGATAACGGTTCTCAATCGTTACCCGATTCAATTGCCTATAATCAATGGATAATCTTAAAGTCCATTTTCTTTCTCACCAACAAACTGGTGCTCCTCAAAAGTGTTGTACTAGGTTGAATAAAACTTTTATCAACCAATTCTTTCAACTGAATTTCCAATTCCCTTAACTCATCATGAACCAATCTTTAACATAAATTTATACCTGGCAACAAATCAATAGTGAACCTCATATCTCTGCCTGAAGGCAATCCAGGTATACTTTCAAGGAAGACATCAAGAAAGTCTAACCCCTTTTTCATTTTTCACACTTCTCCGAGCAATATCCTTTAGTACCACCGGAACTAAGTATTTTTGGGCAGCCTTTCAAAACAATCTCTTTGCTTTCACAGCATAAATAATGGCTGAACTCACTTCACTTTGTATGCCCACCAAAGTAACCTCTAATTAATCAACTCGATGGAAAGTAACTGGTTTCCCGTAACATTCCATCTAGTCACAACTATAAACAATCAATCTAATGGAATAAAATTAACTGACCCAATACATACTTTATTATTACTGAACATTCTGAATAAGTACAATACTAACATAAAATAATCTACCGGTTTACTTATTTAACGAATCCACGAATAAGTTATTAATATTACGGTCTGCAGCCCGCAATACTGATAAATCATCATTGTCTCGATAAGTAGGCAACCACTCTCAAAGATATAACATTACTATTTTGTCACTCAATGCAAAATACATACACTCGTCTCAACTACATTTATTTACTACTCTCTAGGTAATAACATACATAATAAGAAATATATCAGCCGAAGTCAACTAGAATGACCAATACGGCTGATTCAACTCTTATCTCAATAATACGTCGGCCGGATCCACTCCGCGTGGTCGGTACGGCCGAACCTATAACTCATCAAATCTCTCTGTACTCACGGTCAATCCGACCAAACTACTAAGTCCATAACTCTGCTGAATCGACACTATGATATCATGGAAAATTGTTGAGTACAACTGATTCTAGGGACGATTCACAATTCTATGTCCCCGCTGTCCACATAAATACATTCATTGATTCCACACTTTCCAAAGTGTCTAACTTTGTACCTGATGCACCAAGGTACATTTCCCTTACTCGAGACACCTTGTCTCTAAAATCTGGGATTACCAGTATATCCATCACTTTGCCTCTGACCAGTGGCGTTAAAACCTCAGCTGGAAGAATTAACTCTAGCTTCACTTATTTCGAAGCTCTGAATCTTTCTATATCCTTGATATGACGAATCATTAACTTTATCGTCTTCTTTTAATTCCCAATATTTTCTTATTCTTATTTACTCTCGTTGATCATGTTCTCAGAGTCCTCAAGACTCAACAACATCTCGTATATTCCTGGTAAGAAGTACAATGGATAGTGGTCACCCAAAATACC
>VIEB01000103.1:260563-305135 GCA_006547085.1 Malus baccata
TGTTTTACTTTTGATATTTGATTTAGTTTTGTTTCCTTGATTTCAGGTACTAGAGAAGTAAGACATGGATTTTGCTACCATTCAAGCTCAATTGGCGAATGACACCCCGTCCCGAAGGAGGGCATGCTGGCCGTCACGTGAGAGTGACGTAACCATTTGCACAGTACGGAAGCTTTAAGATACAATTTATAAGTTGATACACCCGAAGGTGAGTCCTAATTTTGTCCAATCTGTCAGAACACCGTCGAATTCCTCGTAGTCACCACACCTTTGTGATTCCTGAACCTGGAGGGGCGCAAAACCAAAATTGAGTGGGTCAGTAAAACAATTCTTTTCCAAATCCAAACATTTCTCAAAACGTTGTAACCCCTCTCCGTAAAACTTGTATACTTTCCCAAAAATGTAAAATATAAATATACATATATATTCTCAAAACTTCATTTTTACTATCTCGACATTTTTCTTTAATCAATCATGCCATGCCATGTCTAATTCCACAGTTAAGTATGGATGCATCAACAATAATCATATCAGGTGCAAGAAAGTAATCAACCGGAGGCCCTCTAATAGCCCTGTACGGTTGAACCTAGAGCTCAAAATCTATCACTCTCACACTCTGTCGGAGTCACCTCTGTGACCTGTCCGGCCTTCTGCACATCAGTCGGAACCACCTAATGTAGTTTGAACGACTCATGGTAATATTCGCTCTAGTGCTTCTCTCATCAATCATCTGTGCACATAATCTAAGGTCACCCACCAGTCGAAATCTCACTAACACTCTACGACTGGCCCGTCGCACTCACTCCGCGTGGACTGTGCGACCAGCATCTACTTGGATCCAAGGCGAGCGTACGATGTGGTGAATACTATAAGCACTAAACCATGGTGCAGGATTTGAGCTCAATATATATCAACATCATCATAACAGTATTTAAATACTCACCTGATACTCACATGTGCGTCCGCCGCACCAATTCATACATATGCATCATATAACAATTCATATCATTTGATTCATATCATTTCATGCATGGCAATTCAATTTACATTTCCATATGTATTTCATATACTTCTATGCATGACCTTGTGATATGAGAATTTCTTGACACGCAAATTAACCCCTCTTATTGACAATTGTAGTATAGATGTAAGTAGGGCATCGTTCTAGACCGGGGATTAGGAGGGATTGCTAATCTATTCTAAATTAATTTAAAAATATTAAACAAGACTCAAGTACACAAAACTAGGCTAAAAACTCTAATAACTCGAAACACACTTAAAATGACTCAAAATAATGAAAACAATTAAATTAAACACTAGGAACTAAAATGGACGGAAATTGAATTAAAAGACTAACAATAATGAAAACTAACTAAATAATATAATTTAATAATGGATGGGTGTTTGATTTTTATGAAAAGTAAATTAAACTTAAATAAATTACGGAAATGACAAAAACATAAGATTAAAATGAAAAGATAAATGACGGACTAGATAGAGGGTTATTCTCCACACATGATACATATGCAACCTAAATTGATTTTCAGTTGTTCTTTCAATAAATTGTAAATTTTCAATACTCCAGATTAACCGTGAACAACACTTTTTTAATCTTCAAGTTTTCCTTAAGTTATTGAATTGGACGGGAAAACGCATACAACAATTCAAAACATTCTTCAAAAGTCCCCTACGTGAAAAGCACAATAGAGATACAATCAAAGATCATTAAACTTTGTGAAAACTATAAGCATTGACGAGGCATTCGTAACTATGAAAAGCATGATACTCTTGCCAAGAATTTACTTAACACGATTGTGGATAACAACCTTCACTACTTGTGAATATAAGTTCATAACGATTAGGTGAAATTCACTTATATTCTAGCATCAAATTCATGCATGTAAATTAAGTATGCATTCTTAATCGACATACAAAAATAAGTTATCAATCAAGCAGTTAAGCAAATTAAATCACAACTCAGAAATCACAACTGAAGGTAATCAATTCATATTACAAATATATTCATGGCTTTGAATTAACCTCTAGCCAAAACAAGTTTATTTACATAATATTAGAACAGAAATAAAAATAGGAGTTTGGAAAGATTAAACCGAAAGAGAGAGTGTTTCTGCCACTGTCTTCTGACTTCTGTCCTCCACCGTAGCTTCTTGCTGTCCCTATTTCACGTATATATCCTTTTCTCACCGTTTCCTGCTCGTTTTTCTTATTATTTTTCTTTCGTTTTTGCCCTGACTCCCCCCTGTCCTCACGTTTCTCTCTCTTGCACAGCAGCAAGTGCTGCTTCTTTCTGACCTCCTCACCGTCTCTCGGTCCAGCCCCAGCTGCCAAATGGCAGCTCTCCCCTACCTCTTGTCCGTCTATCCCATCCGCAGCTCTCGTCTGACTTCCCATCGCCCAAGCTGCCAAATGGCAGCCTCTTTCCGTCCCTCCAAGCTCTCTGCGAGCTGCCCAAAGGGCAGCCCCTTTCTCCCGCTCCAAGACCCCCCTGGTTATCCCGTTATTCTCCTCTATTAATCATTGGATTCTTCACGCTGCCCACGCCTTCTTTCCAGCTGCCAAAAGGCAGCCCTCCTTTTCTTTCCAGCTTGCGCTGCCCCAAAGGCAGTTTTCTTTTCTATTCTTCCCCACGTCAGTCTTCTTTCTTTATTCTTTTCTCCCACTGACTTGCTATATTTTTTTCTATTTCTTTCACTCTCTCACATTCTGCAAAGGCCTTCCACCTTTGTATGTGCTCTCCTTTCCGCCCCATCAGCTTATTCTTTTTGTTTTCTATTTGCTTCACCAACCACACTGCCACAATTTGTAATACAATTCCTCCAGAGACCTAAATTACCAAGGCAGCAAGTTTTCCAGTGTGCAAGCAAGCACTAACCTGAAAATAACGTAAATAGATCTTATTTGTGCTATTTTTGTTTTCTTTACATAACAGATCTTATAAACACAAAAATAACGTAAATAACTCAAAAATATAAGGAACTAACTAAGAAAAGACGAGTGAATTTGAAGTAAAAATATATATAAATATGATCCCATCACCTTTCAATTCACGTTTTCATATAATTCTATATACCTTTCATTTAAAACATAATTTCATTCTAATTCAATTTTTGGGAAAACGTCAAGTATATATATATACGGAAAACAAAACTGCCCACTCACAGAATACATCGACGTGTCGAAGGTCCCTGAGCCTCCCTTAGCCATGCCCAACGTCCGTATAATCCTCGCCTATACGAGAAGTAACCAAATTGACGTTATTTAACGCATAATCCCACTCTTAGCTAATAACTCCTCATATATTGCTCAAATTGGGTATATGAATATACCACTGTGACCTACACAACCTCAGGATCATCCCCATATTTTTAAAATAATTTTTGGAGGTCTCACGCGCCCCCACGCGCCTGACGTGGCACGGACCTACGCGCCCCCACGCGCGGACACGTGCCAAGCACACTGACGGCTACAGTGAACGGCGTTAGGAATATTCCGTTAACTTCTAACGGTAACCGTTAAAACTGACTAACGGCGTCAGAATATTCTGTCAAACTTGACGGAATATTCCGTCACCTTCAACCTTCAACTCCGGCGACCGTCACCGCGCCGGAAACTGGGTAAACCTGCAACTTGAGATTTCTCAGCCATTTCTTCACCATTTTCACTCAAATTTCTTCCTACATGCTCTAAATTAAGAGAGGAAGAAGTCCTTACCTTCAAAAACTTGTAAAAACGCCTGAAATTCGAAAGGGTAATTTCTCAAAAACCGGCCTTCATGGAACTCGTGATCCCGACGTCAAAACTTACCCAACGAGGTACTCCGAGCTTCGTGGGAACCTCCTTAAGCTCATTGTGAGCTTGGTTTCACCTAAAACAAAGTCAATTCGAAGATCATGAACAGTGCTCTTCACGGGAACTTTGAAACTAGGGTTTTCCGAAACAAAACTTACCTGAAATGGATACCATCGTGATCATGGAGTCCTCAGGAGTGCGATGGTGGTTTTAAATCCGGCGTTGGTATTAGTTTTAGGTGGTTTTGGTGGTTGCCCGTGAGTTCGAGAGGGTGAGAGAGAGAGTGAAGGTCTGAGGAAGAGAGAGAGAGTGCATACGGGAAATGGGGAGGGAATCAGGGTAGGAGGCCCTACTTAAATCCCAAACACCAAATTACACGTAGAAATGTAAATCTAAATCCTAGTTTAAGTCCCTAATATAAATTAATATTCTACTTAACAATATTTTTGGAACTTTAGATAAAACAATTGTCGTACATTTACGCACCTTAATCCCGTTTAAGGTCGTATTAGTAATTTCACGTCCTCGGAATTAATAATTCCGGGACGGGCTGTGACACCTAGGGTTCCGTCTTTATCTTAACAATCTTATGTAGTTCTTCCAATTACTTATGAATTACACATTGCATATTTTGAAGGTTAGATGCCTAATATATGCCTACTTGGATCCCTAACATAGAGCGTATACCAATTCAGATCAAATCTAAACATGCATGACTCGTTAAGTTTTGTGAAACCTTTTGAAAAACCATACAACCCTTAAGACGTGATATTCATCTTAAGTGAACTTGAATATATTAATCACAAGAAGCATTCATCAATTTCAGGGACCGACCTCCGACCAAAATTGCATCAAATTACTTTTCTAAAGATCCTAATAGTAGTTAAGCATTAAGAAAATTAGACAGTTTCAACCAGTGATTAATAATTCAAACATGCATGCATAATATCATAAGTAAATTGAAAGAAACTATATATTCTTGCTAAGACTCGTGGCCTCACCCTAGCAAACATAAATTAGTTACTAACAATCATAAACAAAATATTATTAAAAATTTGGATAGAAAACACCTTGAAAATAAACTTCAAGGCCTAGCAAAGTTCTCCAAAATTTTATGCGTTCTTCTCCTCTTCCTTTCTTCGTCTTCTCCTAAACCCTAATGGCTAAAAAGCCTTATTTATGCTACTAGAAAATAAAAACCTACCTAGAAAATGTCTTAGAATAACACTAGGAAACCAAATAAATTAAAATAAATTAGGAAACATAATACTAATCAAATATGGGAAATCTGCCCAGCCACAAATCAGCCACGTTTTTTTATTTCCAAGGCTCCAAAACAGGCCCAAAATGGCTAGAATTAAAGCTTGAGATGTCCCGAATATAATTGCAGAAGGTGTTGCAATTAGCCCAAAGAAGCCCAAAACGTCATTTTGACAGCACTGCACGCAGCTCCTTTATTTCATCGCCATAAATAAACCGCTTGGTAGAAAATTATGAAACGTTGAAACAATCAAGTCAACAGACTCACAAATATTTTCCAATTAGAATCACTCCAAAATTCATCCATTTGGTCATGTTTTGCTAAAAGGAAATTGAATGTCCTACATTACAAATACATATCAAAGTTAACACAAAATAAACAATAAATTAATACTAAGATCAGGGTAAAATATATAGTATAATATGGACTCATCAATGGGCACGGGTCGGGCCAGGCCCAAATTTGGAGGGACCGGACCAGACTTGCTTAAAAAGGAAACGGGACGTGCCGGGCAGGGTATTGCAAATCTAATCACTGGAACCGGACCTAACCCCGCCCGTTTGAAACAAGCCAGTTCGGGATTGGCCCACAGGTCCACGAGTCCTCTTACATTTTTTTTCAAGTTTTGATCGCCTTCCAGACTCGCCATAATCCAAATCTTTAACTAAGTCTTCGACATCAAGACCCTCATCCGCTGCCGCGCCGTTTCCAAGCGATTCAACTCGTTCGTCCCCCACACAGACTCGCTCATCCTAACCGTCGACTGTATCATTTCCTTCAATTCAGACTCTGACCTGGAAAGCAATGACGTTTCACACACATACAAGTAAAATTTACAGAACGACAAATTCAGATTGGTACAAAACCATAAACCCAATTCACCAAGAAAATTATATTTTCTCGATAACCAAATAGAAAACAAGAAGGGAAGTACATGTAACTTACGGTGTCCAAAATCTGGAGCTTGATAGAACAACCATCGATCATTGGAGCTCTGAACTCGACACCGATGGTAAGATCATGCACAGGCTGGAGCCTCTTATCCGTGAATTGCAACAACATGCAAGATTTTCAGACACCTACAAATCCAAACCAAAAACACAAAACCCAATTGTTTTAAAAGCTCAATTCTCAAACCAAACAAACAAAAAAAATCAAGAAAAATAAGAAAGCTATGGATTGGAGGAATTGAGACATGTGTCGCCGATGATGATGTACTTGAAGAGGTAGTCGTAAGACTCCATCCTCAAATCACTCCAGGACCTCGTCTTGGCCAAGCTCGACTCGACCCAAACTCGTTCTCAGAATTCACCGGTCCAGATCCTCCGCTCATTCCACCATGTTCGAAACATCTCGATCGAGCTCCCGTTAGGCGATCTCAGGTTCGGAAGGGAGTGAAAACTGACGAAGCTGCCCAGATCAGAGACAAAGGCATTGGGAGAGAGATATTGATAAGGAGGAGATTGAGAATCGACAGATCCGATAGGTGTGAGAAATCGAAGACAGAGGTGTTGGGAGAGAGAGATCGAGAATGTGGAGACTAACAAGAGGAGAGCCTTCGAAAAGGTATGAGAAAATATGAGAGGAATGGGAAAATGTTACAAATGGGCCGGTCCGGGAACCTGTTTTTCTATACTTCTAGAACCAGCCAGCTCCTAAAATTTCATCACCTCGCCCTGCCCCGTTTCTCTTATTAAAAATTTGGAACCTGCTCATACGCGCCTCGAACCTTGATTACCTACCCCGACCCGCGGTTCCTATACCTATTTTCCCACCCCTATGCTCAAGTCACAACTAAGTATCTGGGCTCGTTTAGAAGTGCTTTTAAAATAATTGAAAGCGTTTTTGGTAAAAATATTTTTGAAACCAATCGTTAATAAAAATCCAAGTGGATCTTGAAAAAGCATTTGAAGTTCTTTAGTAAGATGCACGTATTTGATGCTTCTTTTAAAAGGCACTTGAATACTTTTGAAACCCAAAATCATTTTCACAAAAAACGCTTTTATTCATTTTAAAAACACTTTCAATAAGCCCTCAATCATCCAACACACTTATAATTTTGTTACCCAAAAAAACAAAGCAAGTAGTACTACTGTAGGATGGTGGCATTGTGCTATCAAAACAAGGTGGATGAAATCTGAAGCCCCTTAACAAATAGGTAGGTTGGCTTCCTATCTACATAACGCCCTGATACAAAGTTTGAACCTTTGTCTCTAACAATTTGGATTTAAGAAAACAAAAAAACCGCATATGTATGTTAAGTCAATCCCCCCCTTTAAAAAAAAAAAAAAAAAAAAAAAAAACTAGAGTGTTTGCCGCCTAAATTCAAGTTCGATTTCTTATTTCTCTTTCAAAATTAGAGTAGTTTAGAGTTAGGCTATCGCGTTATGAAACCATGAATTCTCAATGGTGTATCCAATGACAAAGTTGAAGCACATAAAGGATTCATTTGGAACTCTTCTTGTAGAAAACACGTAAGTGCTATTACTGTAAACACGTCAAAATTTTTATGAAAAGTTCAAGTGCTTCTTAAAAAAACATTTCGAAGCGTTTACGAACAACACTCTTACATTTTCCCTCAAACAAGAGAAGGGCTTTTACGTTGGGTTGTTCATCAAATGAGATTGAGTTGGGCATTTATAAGGAGTTTAAGGGCTGAGCAGAGGCCAATATTTTGGGCCATTGACTGACCGACAGGCTCGCATGGACAGATCACTCTTGGGCATAGAATAATTGAAAAAACGTTACTTTATTCTGCTCCAGATACGACGTCGCTTCTGGTGGTCTTCGACTCTTCGGCATTTGTTCCATCGAATCTCAAGTTAATCATATGGATCTGTTTGTTTGCTGAGAAAATCGATGGAAAATAGCCAAGAAAGTACCGTCTGAGAAATTCTTCTGTATTTGTTTGGTAAAGTGATCAAGTAACTCTAATTTCTTCCTCCAAAACCCTTCGGTCGAACCCAAAGAAACCACAAAGGGATCATCAGGTTCTCTCTCTCTCTCTAAATTGCTTAGAACTTTTGTGGTAATGTTTGTCATAGATACCACTGTATGTATATAAAGGAGTAAATGTGTTGTAATATTTCTGGGTTTTGCTTGAAATGAATGACGGATTGTTTTTTTCTTTATTTTTTTCCATATTTCCCCATGTTTGTGTTAAAGACTAATTCATTTGATTATCGTGGGGTTTTGGTTATTATGAAGGAGGGATTAATGGGTTTTGTTTGCTGAGTTTGTATGCGAATGCATTCGTTGTTTCGTGTACATCTGCGTGCAAAAAGCAATCTTGAACGTGGAATATAAGCGCATTGTGAAGGACGTTTCAACGAATGTGTGTTTCAAAAGTGTTGGTTTTGTGTTAATCGCATTTATATTGAACCCAGATTCACGGAACTCAAGGCCGATACCAGTCCCAGCCGATTTTGTCAAATTTGATACTAATTCAGGAGCCTCCTTCTCCACCACAGCAAGGGCAGCTTGATAAGCAGCACTGACTTTTTTCCCAGGCTTCAACTCACTAATGGCTGCGTTATGGGCCTTGAAGAGAACTTCATATGCCTTGCTCCGACTGGAAGTAGCATCAATCAGAAAGGTCCTAGCAATATTTGAGCAGTAACTCTTGTAGCGGGACCCAACAGCACATATGATCGCACTAGCAGAATCATAATAAAGCAACTCATCATTGCTAGCAGCATTGGGTCTGAGATCAAACTGTTCTACCATCTTGGGTCGCTTGTATTCCTTCCATGCAACGCACCCTACAAATCCTTCAATGGATCCCAAATTTGCTAGAAACTTGAAGAAGAACTGCCCTATAGATTGTCCGGCGATCGAAAAACTGTGCTGTTTCATGTTGTGACACCACATAAGCTTGACATTAAGTACTGTACTGATTTTAAGAACCACCAGGGCATGTTTGAATCGGATCAAACGCATCTGACTAGCCGGTCGACGGCCGGGATTGTAAGGAACAATGCAATATCTGGTGCTGCATGGGCTATTAAGTTAGGAGCAGCCATGGTGAAAATGGGATCTATTGATGCCCTCACAGAAAAACAGGGCGAGATCAACAACTGCAGGGTTGTCAATTAGAATATCTGGGAATTTTATTGGCTCCAAATTTAATAAAAACGACATTCTTAAAATAAATATATGGATACAGGATAAAATCTAAATCTAAATTGACACAATAATATGTCACTGCGTAAGTGTATATGGTTAATAATGCATATCAGTAACTTCTTACCTTCACCATATTAATGGGAAGGATGAGTGCTAGTAGGACTCGCTCAAAAAAATTAGAGGGACACAAACAACTTTTGGGAAATAGAACTAGAGGACACAAACAATAGCGTGATTACCAAACATGGGAAAGTAAGTGAATTCTCATTCCCAAATCTCATTTTTCACGTACCAAATGTAGCCTGATTGTTGTTATGTCCCATTTTTATTTTTTTGATTAAAATGTTGTGATCAATATTTATATATTTTTACGTATTTTTCAATATTAATTGTTGGGAAATAAGTTTCACAATTTTTTTGTACACACTTACTTATTGTTTGCCTTTCAATTAATTAAATTAAAGAATAATCAATGGATAAAAATGAAGGAGAAAAAAATGTGCAAAAATTATTTTTCTAATTTTTGCTTTTTTGGATAATTTTTTTGTTTGATAGCAATACGGTGAGTTGAGTTCTTAATTTTGGTTATTTTACATTTTGGTTATATGTTGAAATACAGTTGTTGTGAAAGTGTATTACAAAGATCGAGCCTTTAGCAAATTTGACAGTGATCAAATGAAAAAGAAAATAAAAATATTTAAAATTTGTGTAGATTTGAAGGGTTTCATTTGTTTGTTTGAAACTTGAATGCTTAAAGCAAATGACATCCCATATGATAAGAATTCTGGTCTTTTTGATCCATCTCATCCTTGGAAAGGACTTATATAAAACGGGGATGTCAATGTTGCAGTGATCAAAATCAATATTGTGGTGTTATGTGGGAAACTTAAACACATAATGATACACGATAGGTCTGGGACACCAACACCTTGGCATTCCTATATGTATTGCATCATTGATAATCTATGAAGCACGGATATAGATATGATGATACGATATGACACGATACGACTATACGAAAAATCTCTAAAAATTAGGATATATGATATGCCATGAACACGGTAATAAAATTATATAATTTAAAATATATTTAAACATGAAAGTATCTAAATTCGAGTTCATTTGATTTGTTGTAGAACAAAAGTTGGAAGTCGAATCCTCCTTATATACAAGAAGAAGTTAAGAGTTATATTCATTGTTTCAATTAGAAGCAAACTCTTTGTATTCATCAACTTTCAACTAAATATATATTTCCTATTATTTTCTCCTCTTCATTTCTCATCTGAAAGTGTAAAGGTGGTGCTAAACCGGTCTGTTCTATATCCATGCACATGTACACACACTCAAAACTCAAAACGTGTCTAAGAATTTTAAATCGCCCGTTCTCCCTCCGGTTGGCACGAGAGGATGCTGAGAACTCACCTATGACAACATAATGTAGTTCGAATTCGTTTTTAGTGAGAATTGAATCTAAGACTTCTTACTTACAAGTGAAGAGGAATATTACTAGACCGCAGTACTAAGTGGTTTTGTTTTGATTTAAGTGAATGTTTTCTAGTATTAATACATTGTCATACTTTTTAAAAAACTTAACTTTCTTAAGGAGGACCTCTTTTACAAATTTCGAACAGGCCCCCAAAATCTCAAAAACAGCCTAGCTTGTGAGAAAAGATGAGGCTGAAATTTTTTCCACTTTAACTTGATTGAATTGAATCACAAAGTAATTTAACAATACAAATGTAATTTTGAACCGAACCCAATTACCAAAATATTGCTCATAAAGATTTCCTTATAGCTAATCAGGATTTGTCCATGCGATTAACGGAAGTTATAATCGAATCGATGTTACCATTCAGTGCTCAGTCGATGATAAGGGTCGTCGTCATTCTGATTCCTCTGAATCGGTTCG
Organism: Malus baccata; assembly: GCA_006547085.1. Taxonomy (NCBI): domain Eukaryota; kingdom Viridiplantae; phylum Streptophyta; class Magnoliopsida; order Rosales; family Rosaceae; genus Malus; species Malus baccata. The sequence continues at coordinate 271,669 of VIEB01000103.1, forward strand.
GCCACCATCATGGGGCTCTGTTGGACGTCGTCGTTTTTGTCATCAGAACTTTGGAGGGGAAAAGAATGACCAGAGTGGGTTTAGGAGAGCAAAAGGGGAAGGAGAAGAAGAAGAAGAACTGCCCCCCTCCCCTGATCTGCACTCCAGGAGGAAGAAAAGGAAGCTGGCTTCTAGAAAGCTCATCTCAAAATTCCCCATTTGTCCTAATTTGTAACTTTATTGTTCGAGAAGCCAAATTCCTTTTCAAAACAACCACTCTCATAATATGAGAACAACAATTAGGAAGGGCGAACCTGCTCTCATATCATACAGAGCATTCCTGATAAACAAAAAGCACATCTTACACGTGTAAAAGCGTGAGTAGAAAATCTCTAGTAACCAATTACCAAGTATGATGATGATATCACCAAATTATTTATAACTAATTTCCTTTGTTCAATCGAAAAAATTAATCAAAGATTCAAAACTTCATCCAACAGCAACTTTAAGGTGCAAACAAAATATAATGAGAATACTACAAATGGACAAGATCGAAGTCAACTGCAACAAACCTTACAATAAATACAGCAAAATACATAAACATAACACTGATCATGATAGCAGTCATAACAAACAAAAGGAAAATTTTATTTGAACCAGGTATCATCTTTCTACATCCAACTTACATCCAACTTATTCTCTACACTCATATTATTTTTTAATTAAAAAATTAATATCTCTTTAAACCTAAATTTAATATCTAAACTACTCTCCCAAAGTCAATTCAAAATGTAAAGTTATCTTTACACCCATTTATAAAATATGATCTCAAATTGAATCTGATCTAACAAAAAAAAACCCCTCATAGCTAACTAGCTTGAATTTGGGTACGCAACAAAATGTTCTATATGTTATTGGCACAAGAACTTTAAAATTACAATTATGACATTCGAGACTTAGTTGAACTTTGTTTAACATCGATTTGAAATGTTGATTTTGAATTCTATATGTACATTTACTGATTCATGAGAGATTGACTGGCCACATGCATTTTTGACAAATAAAATTACGTGCGATTTAGCGAAAGAAGTGTTGTAAACGCTTTTAATGGTGCATAAATTGAGAATGCTCAAGAGCTCCTTGTTGTGATGCATCCATTTCCCTACAACATTCACTAAGGGTGTGTTTGTTGTGTCGGATTATCTTGGACTGGACTAGCTTCAGGGACTAAGTTAGACTAGCTTAGACTAGACTAAGTACTAGTTTGGTACTGAGATGCTTTTATAAAAAGTGGGTATAAAAAAAAAAAACTAAGCTAAAAAAGGTGTGTGGTAAACACTTAAAACAACTTATTTTTACAGTTTTGGGTGAAAAAAAATGAAAACGTGAAGCAGCAAAAAATGAGTTTATTCTCACAGCACAGCTGTCACATCTCGGCCCGAGCCCCCTCCACATCACCGGCTCAACTCCGCCGTAGCACGGTATTGACCGAAGTTAGACTAGCTTAGACTAGACTAAGTACTAGTTTGGTACTGAGATGCTTTTATAAAAAGTGGGTATAAAAAAAAAAACTAAGCTAAAAAAGGTGTGGTAAACACTTAAAACAACTTATTTTTACAGTTTTGGGTGAAAAAAAATGAAAACGTGAAGCAGCAAAAATGAGCTTATTCTCACAGCACAGCTGTCACATCTCGGCCCGAGCCCCCTCCACATCACCGGCTCAACTCCGCCGTAGCACGGTATTGACCACTTTGGGCCTCGACCACGCCCTCAAGGTTTTGTTTATGGGAACTCACACGAGAACTTCCCAGTGGGTCACCCATTCTGGGAATGCTCTCGCGCAAACTCGCTTAACTTCGGAGTTCCGATGGAACCCGAAGCCAGTGAACTCCCAAAAGGCCTCGTGCTAGGTAGAGATGAGAATATACATATAAGGCTTCCAGGATCCACTCCCTTAGGTGTTGTGGGATGTCACAACAACAGAAGCAGTTTTTTTTCGAAGCACAACAATACCAAACCAACAATAAGCTAGACTGACTTAGTGAAGCGTTTGGTGCAGTGTTGGACTAAGAAGCAAGATAATAAAAATAGTACTGTTGCCAGTTTATTAGTGTTTGCTCGGACTGAGACTAAATTATTGTTTTATTTTAATTTCTTTTCTATTAAACATATTATCATAATTAAAATTATTGGATGAGAGTGATAATAAAAAATATAAACCAAAATTTTTGCCAACGGAAGAAATACATGATTCAAGAGTAGCATCAAATTGTAAGGTCAAGAGCAAGAAGAGATCCACTAGAAGGAATTACACCATCCTCACAGGCCAAAATCAAAAGAACAATGAAAAGCAAAATAAGAAACTACCAATTTGTAAAGCAATGCTAAATTACCAGATTGCTTTCAAAATTGAAGTCAAAATTTTCACATTTGCTTATTCTGGTTTTGCTTCATTTTTACAAATCAATAATATGCCGTGAAATTTGTGCAGTTGCCTGCTGGGGAGGCTCGCTCAGTCAGTATTTTCTTCCTTAATTGCAACTTTTTTTTCCCTTTGCGTTTTGTGTCGTTCTTCGTTTGGCCTGGTTTGGCGTACGCATTATGCTCTTACGACATAGAACATCGGAGCAAACTTACTTGATATTATTAAAGCCTGCCTTCTTCAAGGCCTTCCTGATATTGTTCTGATTCATTTGGAAGTGAGAAGTACAAAGAGAAGGAGCAATAGATCTCAGTATTGGCTTCCCCCAAGTTATTGTTTGAGCACTACATATTAGCAAATCAATTAACAAATTTGGCAGTTGAATGTTCAGTCATTTCCAAACCAATTAACTTTCAGTTGAGGAATCAATCTCTGCAATGAATATACAGAAAGTAAAAGAACAAAAAGAAAAGAACCAATCAATGCTTCGTGTATCATAATAAGCATGCTAATTTGAGACAAATCATCATGGGACAACTACAAAGGAGATGCCTTGTATTTCCTAAAACAAAAATATCTCAGTACCACCAAAGAACCAGCATCCTTATACGGACACCTCAACTTAGATGAACTTGATTTTAAAAAAATTCACATCATAGATGCACAATCAATTAGGATCACTTTGATCTACTCCTGTCCTTTATCAAGTTTGGATTAGAACAAAATTCCCAAGCCAACTGGAGAAGATGAGAGGTATAGCAGTAAAGAAGTAGCACCCACTAGTTTTTATATGTAATTAAACATTTACCCACCTACTTGAAAACATTATGATAGTGCTAATATTTCATCAAACACCTTCTGAGCACTTTCCAAATCACCCTTCTGCACATACCCATTAATCAAAAGATTGAATGCACAATCATAAAGATGACAATATTTCACTCCTTTGGTAATGAATTTCTTTCTCATTGGTCATGAATTCACAATTATAGCATAACAAAATCAAATTCAATTTGAAAAATTGAAAATTGTATGCTAAAAAGGAGAAGCTCTCACCAGGTTTCGGCAATGGCGTCGGACTTGACGAGCTCGTATTGGTTCAGACACGATGGGGAAGGAGAATCAGGGTTTAGCGGTGGTTGAGCTGGAACAGCAGAGATTGCTCTGCAAATGCTCAAGAGCCGTGGGCTGAGATTGCAGTGGAGGATTGTGGAGCTGGTGTACAGTGCTCGAAGTTGCTTCAGGAGCTTCAAGGCCACAACCATGACGATTTTGTTGAGAGAAAGAGGGAGTGAAATTGAACACGAAGAAGGGAAGGGAGTCAGTGGACTCATTATCAGTTTTTGTTCGAGATCTGGGTTTAGCTTTTAGGTGGGATGGTGAAGGTGAAGGCCCAAGGGAAAGGGTGTGAAGTTGAGAAGGAGAAGGGAGATTGCGAAGGTGTGAAGGAGAAGAAAACGGATGGATCAGCTGCGAGAGAGGACGAGACTAGGAGTCCGCTGGAAATCAAGGGCACTCTCTAAGAACGGCTAGCAAGGCGTTCAGTCGGGGCGAGTCCCCTTTAGTCTCATCAACTTTTTTCCGTGTAAATAACAAACACCAGACTACCCTATCATTTAGTCTAATCCAGTCCAAAGAATGCTAATGAAGATAAACAAACATACCCTAAGAACTCTCTCAAACTTATCCTTTGATCCCCTAGTATATTATGTCGTGGGCTGGTTGGGACATCAAGTCGGCATGTCTCGTGAAATTGATCATCTCGGCTTTCAACTTACTCAGTAATTCAGACCCTTTTTGGACCACCATTTGAAGGTCATTTTCATTGCTTTTGTCTATGTTTGTTGTTAGTATTGATAATGTTTTGTAAAAATGGTGATTTTGTAAGGTAGGGTTTGATTATTAGGTGTGGATTTATTGGTATATTTTAATTTTAGTATTAGTTTTATCTTGTACTAATTATGCGACAAGGTAAAAAAAAAAAATTCTATAATTTAAGTTGAATGTAGAGAGAAGTTATGTGGGTTCAAATAAAGTTTCTCCAAACAAAACATTCAACAACCAATACAAAGATATAACATGACCAACAAAAAATATTGCAGCAACACACATAGAAACCATACACAACAAATCTTCAGATCCAGCATCTTCAAAATCGCAAGTCCCCTGCTAAATTTTCATATGCTTGTTTATATGTCATAGAACAACTTTGAAAATGATTTCATATGCTTGGATTGCAGACGAATGACGATTGATAAACTCCCATCATTAGTTGCACTTCCTAATACGAAAGCCGTCCCCTCAAATGGAATTCCACAAGGTCCCACAAAAATAGGTCGACCCCATCCGAAATCAGCGTCGTAAGATGGCAACCTAACCCAACTATTTATTCCAAGATTAGGGGACCTACGAGAATCAGCCCCGACAACAAGGTCTGAAAGATCAGGCTGAAGCTCAAGGAAGTCAATTGCTGATCTAAAATAATTGTCGTTAATCTGCGATAAAGCATTGCGAATACAACTTGAAGCATACCATGTTGGTTTTGATTGGAGATCCCCCACCGTCGAAATAATGGTAGCATTGACAATCACATTGCCAAAGAAACCAAGTGGGAGTGGGGGTTGCAGTCGGGAACGTCCCTCAACAACACCATATAGGTTGGTCTTTTGATAACCGGGAAGTTCACGTGCCTTGGATGCACATTTCCAAACATGACCTGCTAATATCTCAAATGTGCTATAGTTGACCGTGTTCCCATCTTCCCTAGACTTGGCTTTCAAGATACTGAGTTGGTCCCTCGTCAATCTGAACATTGAGACTGTTGTGCTCTCAACACCACCGTCTTTTGTGCTGCAGAGAGGTTTTTTCGGGGTTGCAAAAGTTTGGTACTCAACGTTAGGCTGAGGCGGGTCTTGGGCACGAAGTAATGCCCGGTCTATGTATGGCGGAATATTTGTAAGGTCATCAAGATTACCACGAGCCATTTCCGACCATGTATTTATAAAGTGGAAACCAGAAACTCCATCAGCTACGCAATGTGACATACCAACACCAACTGCCACTCCTCCGCATTTGAAGTATGTGACCTGAACATACAGAATAAAGCCATATTTAAGATCTATAGAGATCGAGTTGTTGTGAGTTCTTGCATTTTACTGTTTTCTTTTTAAACTGCTGTCAATGAAAGTAGAAAACATAGAAAAGCAGAAGCAATATCTACCATGTTTCTAAAAATTTTTTTTTTCTTCAAAGCATAGTAATCAATGCTCATTTAATGAATTTTTCAAATGGCAAGTATACTCTCACATGTTTTACAAAATTACAATATTTGCCCCTATATTATTGTTTTTGACAATTATTATATCACACGTAAATACTATATCATTTTTAGTCATTTAACATATTCAAAGCAATTTATATAAAATTTTACCAACACTCAAGACACTGATTTTTTTTTTATTAAAAGCACTTTTACAAAAAAAAATATTTACCAAACACTTAACAATTTTATTTTACAGTTGTTATTCTTACAACACCGCAAAAGCAGTTTTTTTTTATTAATAGATGGTCCCCAAAGGTTTTCGAAGTAATTAGAAGGGGATAAGAGGACCTCAAAGTGTAAGTGCCACTAAAACAAATATACATGCTTAAATATAGAGCAGATACCTGCAACACCAGGAGGGGATAAGAGGAAAGGCCAACGGAACTATCAACAGAGGGAATGAGGTTGCTGAACTCGTCAGTGGGTGCAAAGTCGCCTAAGTAATCAAGGTCAACAGAGGTGGTCTCCGCCACAACAAACAGCACGCCCTCCGCATTGCAATCGATCTCCAAACGCCCCCCGTTTTGCTTGAGACGGCCAGCCAAGGGGTAAAAGAGCACGAGGGCCTTGGATAGCGCGTGCTTTAGCACCGCCGGGTCGAAGAAGTTTGACCTACAGTTTTGATCAGGCCTGTAGAAGTAGACGCTCGGCATGTGATTGACACGACGCACCAGGTCCAAGTTGGACAACCACAATGCTCTCGGAGGCATCTCCTCCACCGGCTTCACCATCGTTGAATCCCTCACGCTCACCTTCATGACCTTCTCCGCCATCCTTTCTTTGTAAGAACGCACGACCTTTTTTTTTTTGGTCGAATGTTCTTGTTATTAAATTTGGGATCAAATATATTTGATTGATTGGTTTTGCTGCAAATGGAAGCAGCTTTTATATATACATATACATACACGCATGCATTAAACAATACAAAAACAGATGGCAGCAATCAAGTCCTTGATGCAGCAACCACGTGCAAATCCCTGATGCCCACGATGCAGCAATCAAGTCCATGATGCAGCAAGCAACCACGTGCAAATCCCTGCTGTCCAGGGTGTGGCATCCACATGCATCATTCCAAACTGTCCAGGATGTGGCATCCACATGCAACATTCCTGCTGTCCAGTTTGTACAGATTGTGTGAATTCTTTTCCTTTAACACTTGTCACAAGACACGCCCCGATCCTGATGTTCGTGAGACATCGGGATGGTCACATACTGGTCGACATTCGAGGGTGACGAAAATCATTTAATGAATGCAAATGCTGAGAACATGTGAAATATGCATATAAATTTTGCTTATAAATTTTACTTATGAATTATAGCAAAATAATAGGATGTGACTATTCATTACTACTTGAAGATAGGGATATAAATAATATTCAACTGCCAACAATGAAAACATAATAATAGTGCATGACATGCTCAGAGCATATTCTAATTCAGAGTACAAGCGGAAAATGCGATTACAATGAAATCAAAGCAGAAGGGATGGCACGATGTCACTGGTAAGGAAATGCCTCGTAGCTCGGTTCGTAATCCTCGTTCCTATGTCTTGAGGGGGCGCAAAACAAACATGAGTGGACCAAGTTGATATATATAAATATATATATATATATATATATATATATATATAATACTAAAACAGTTATCAACATACTAACCCCCAAAGTTTAATGAAAACAATAGCATAATATGTAATAGATTTTCCGAAAACCCTAGCATGCCATAAAACCTTTCATGAAACATATCTCGTATATAGTGTGCTAGCTAGTGGTATCAGTATCAATATCTCTCGGCCCAAAGCCATTAACATATACCTCCTGCCAATCATATATCTCCCTCAACCTTATTTCTCCCTCGTCCATAGGCAAAACAGTGACCACTAGATACGCATAACAATCATTGAACATAGTCTTTCCAAACATAGGTACATATATCTCAAAAACATCTTCATAGCATATAGTCATCCATCATATATACTATAAAGAAGTGTGTAAAAGCATGTTCATAAATAGTATATAGTCATCCATCATATACTACAAGAAGATCAGTTTGATAAAATATGATATTCTAAAATATTCTCAGTATAGCATAATATCTCATATGTTTCATAAAACGTAGTCATTAAATCATGTTTTTCATGTATGCATTTCTACCATGGTCCGAAATGCCGATAATATCGGCGATATATCGCCGATATTATCGGTTTTGGGGAGTGCCGATTTTTTTTTCTATATCCAACGGGTTTTCGGGATAATATCGCGATATTATCGATATTATCGAATTTATCGATACTATCGGTGGCTGACCGCTCGGAGAAGAACGCCGGAGCTGTAGAAGCTCCGGCGCACTGTAAAACAGGACCCTAGACTCCGATCTAGGTATGAAAATGAAAAACAAGACGAGATGAACAATTGTATATATGAAATTTACCGTGAAACCATCGGAGGTGTTCGGAAATTGAGTCGACACGCACGGCCTCGCTGGAGTTCGTCGAGTTGCAGAGATGAGAAGGAGAGGGAGAAAGACGATGCTGATGATGATAGGTGTGCATGTGTGTATGTGGGTCTTAGACTATCGGCGCAGAGAGAAAGGAGAGAGACGACGGCGGCGGCGACGAGGGAGAAGCAGAAGCCGATCTGCCGATGTGGGTCTCTGTGCGTGTGTGTGGGAGTGGGAGAAAGACGATGGTGATGATGATGGGTGTGCATGTGTGTACGTCTTGGACCATCAGCGCAGAGAGCTAGAACGAAAGACGACGGCGGTGGCGACGATATGGGTCTTTGTGCGTGTGTGTGGGAGTGAGAGAAGGATCGAGAGACTTTGGGTCTCTGTGCGTGAGTGTGTGTGTGGGGGAGAAGGATCGAGAGACGTACGTGGGTGGGATTGGGAGATCTGTGTTTGTTGTTGGTTGTGTGGCGGAGAACGGAGAAGGGGGAGAAGGGACTCAGAGAAGAGAAGGGAGAAGGTTCGAGAGAGTCTGAGAGAAGACCGTATGCGTGTGAGAGGTGAGTGTGCGTGGGTTGTGTGCGTGTGTGGTGTCATGTCGGTGTGTGTGTGTGGTGTCGTGTGAGGTGACTGTGGACCTGTGTATATAGACATATAAATATTATATAATGCATTCGTAACCTGTAAAGCTGTAACACCAATAATATTCTTACTTTTTGGTTTTAGATTCTAGCAATACTTGCAAAAAATTTATGTGGCCCTTTGATGTGGTTGGGTCATCTCATCTGAGATGCCTGACTGATTTTACAATATGTCCATAACTTTTTGCAGTTTCAGACCATGGACATCAAATAATACTGCTTTTATAATGAAATCGTGTCCGTGTGCATGAGTCCGTGATATTCTTTCACATGCAAAACAATGTGTCATGGTCTATTATATTCTTTCACGCGGCACGCCTTATCAGAGGTGGAGTGATAGTATCAGAGGCATTCAGCATTTTCGTTTCTTCTTCTTCCCTTACCATTTTCAAAGCAAAGTCATTCCAGATCCATTCCAAAGCTTGAACACAAATGGTTCCATATTTAAGGTAAGTTTACAAACTTAAATTTATATTATTGTAATTTATTCAACAACAAATAAATTTGTATGGACTCGTATGTTAATTTTTTTAAGTAATTAATACTTGCATGTTAATTTTTGTAAGTAATTAAGTAATGTTAACAATTACATGTTAATTTTTTTAAGTAATTAAGTAATGTTGTATAATTATTCCCTAGGATAATTTTAATATGTTTAATGTTATTTATTATTTTATTTCCCTTACCATTTTCAAAGCTATTCCAGATCCATTCCAAAGCTTGAACACAAACGGTTCCATATTTAAGGTAAGTTTACAAACTTAAATTTATATTATTGTAATTTATACAACAACAAATAAATTTGTGTGGACTCGTATGTTAATTTTTTTAAGTAATTAATACTTGCATGTTAATTTTTTTAAGTAATTAAGTAATGTTAACAATTACATGTTAATTTTTTTAAGTAATTAAGTAATGTTGTATAATTATTCCCTAGGATAATTTTAATATGTTTAATGTTATTTATTATTTTATTAATATTAGGTTTTATTATCAAATTGGATTATTATTCATTAATATTAGGTTTTATCAAATTAAATGTAGGTACGTTTAAGATGTCTAGTGGAGCTAGTAAACGTGATCCAGCTTGGGAACATGGCGACCCAATAGACGGAAACAAACATGGCACAATTTGCAAATATTGTGGTCGGGTAATGAAGAGTGGCGGAGTGACACGACTAAAGTACCATCTTAGTGGATTAGATCCAGCAAAAAATGTCCAACGATGCGATAATGTCCCCCCAGAAGTGAAGGCATTCATCAGCACATTATTAAAAAATAAAAAACAGCAGAAGGAAAAGATAACACATGGAATGGAAAATATTCGAGCTGGGCTACGAGGAGAAGTCATTGGGCAAGCGGTTGACAGTGATGATGATGACGATGAGGACGAATGTGATGATGACATGGGACCTGAAGAACGACGCAGTTTGAAACAAGCATTACGTGCCTCCAAACAGTCAGCATGGGAAAGAGAACACCTTCATAAAATTCCTAATAGGGGACAAGGTTCCGGGACAAGTGGTGGTGCACAAATGAGACGGGGAGGCAGTCTTAGAGAATCACAACCAACACCACCAATAGCCCCAAGTTTATATAAGTCATCCAACGCACGTCAAAAGAGTGTTTGGAGTTATTTCAAGGGAGGTAATGTGAAGGAGGGAATGAGGCGTCTAATTAGCAAGTTCTTTATCTATGAAAATGTCCCTGCTGAGAAAGCATCATCACACTTCATCACATCATTTCAAAAATATGGTAGTGGGATGTCAACAGGCCGGTGTTGGAGTACAACCTCCCACTCCCTATGAGATAAGAAACAAATATTTGGATATGGAGTATAAAGACATTGGCGAGTATGTTAACAAGTTGAGGTCAAAGTGGGAAACTAATGGTTGCACAATCATGTGTGACAGATGGACTGGGCCGACCAGATTGTCTATCATAAACTTCATGGTATACTTGAAGGGAAAGACAATTTTTTTGAAGTCTGTTGATGCTTCAGACTATATAAAGAACTAAAAGTATATTTACAAATTATTAAGGGATGTAATCATGGAGGTGGGAGAGCATAATGTTGTCCAAGTCGTGACCGACAACGGTTCTGCATTTGTCAAAGCTGGAAAAAAGTTAATGAAGCATCATAATGTGTTTTGGACATCATGTGTATGGGACCGATGCACCAACTGTGAGAAAGTTAGCAATAAAAGTATTATCACAAACAGCTTCCTCATCTGCTTGTGAAAGAAATTGGAGCACATTTGCACTCATCCACACAAAGCAAAGAAATAAGTTGGCTCATAGTAGCTTGGAAAAATTAGTTTATTGCTACTACAACATGAAGCTTCAAATTCGAGATAAGGAAGCAGAAATCGATCATGTCGACCGTGGTGACCCACTAGATGTGTTTGATATTGTTGGTGAAGATGATGATACGGAGGGTAACCAACTTTTTCAATGGATTAGACCTCTTCATTTAGATGATGATGAAGGCAACCCAGCTCCCAGAGTTGCTGAAGAAGCACGTAATGAAGGGATAAATGTAGAAAGAGTATTAGAGGAGGAGGTGGGATCTAGCAGCGCTGACTCTTTCGAAGAACTTTTGCACCCAAGGCCAAGCAACACTGGAATTCCACCTTTTTCCAATCCTACACAACCACAACATCGTGCTGATACTAATGATAGCTCTAGTACAAGATCAGGAGACTCACCTACCACCGGAGGTGGGAATGATGAAGGACATAGTGGAGTTGGAGGTAGTGGTGCTGGATATGGAAACTATTATGGACCACCACCTCCCGGATATATGAGCCCTTTTACTGGTGAGGCAAACTTCACGCATGCAACACAGGATGATGACCATGGCAGTAGGCGGGCAGGACCAGGAATTGGTGCCATAGGGAAGGACTATACTCGCAGAGAAAGAGGCAAGGGGATTTTGTCAAGTCAAGAAGATGACTCGTTATCTAGAACTTCAGACTATGTTGGATTGGGAAGTAGTAACTATGGTTATACTCATAACCAACCATTTCCCTACCCTTCATATCCCATTCCTGTTGGGATGGAATCGAGCGACTCATGGAAACAATCCCAGCCTCAATCTTCAAATGATTTTTCTTATGGACAACCTCAACCAGTCTCGGATCCATATGGGTGGCATGTTAACAATTACATGCAAAACTATTTTGGGGATTTATCATTTGATAACTACTCTTCACAATACACTCATTCTACACATAGAGATGATGAAGATAGTGAAAAATTTGAACCTCATAGGAACTCTATGTGGTACTAAAGTGTAAAATATTGTACTAATTCATTATATATAAATCATTATGGTGTGTTTAGACTTCTTTCATTAATTACTACATATTTTCTACACTCAAAATGTTTGTCAGATCACTATATAATCAACTTGATAATGTTAAATCCATCATGCAATGCATTTCCTTCCAATTTTTTGTGATAAACTAATAGATAATTGACTAAATAAACATCCTGCAAAGTTTCAATAAAAATTTCCAAGTTTTTCTTACAATTTCCGTGGTTTCCATGTAATTTTTATCGATATCGATATTATCCCGATATTTCCATTGATATTTCCGTGTTTTCGGATTACCGATATTTCCGATATTACCGATATTTAATACCTTGATTTCTACTATTAAAACATACATTTTAGAATGGGTCACTCACAGATATTCCGTCGTCGAAGAGCCGTATGAAATAGGAATGATGGAATTGTTGCTAATAGTTGCACATAAGCACATAAAGGGTACAATTATCAAAACTATACTCAAATGATTGAATTTCAAAAAATGGACATCATAATCGGGTTTAGGACGTCAAAAAAACATTAAAACAGACCTCGAGTACGGCCACGCGCCCTCACGCGCCGCCGCACACCGTCGTGGGTCACCGAAAAATTCACCAACACCTCCGTAGACAGTGGTGTGTGTACCCCACACACTAGCCGCACACAGGCTCACGCGCGGCTGGGCTAGGGTTTGGACCGGGTTTTGGGCCTAGATTTTTGGGCTTGGGTTTGGTGGGCCTGGGCTTAGTCAATGTGCTAGGTTCTAAAGGCCTAAAGGCCTAAGTCCGAGGGTTTTGGGTCAAAGGCTCACGGGCCGAAGCCCTTTGGTTTTAGGCTGAAAGCCTGGCCCAAACTAAAAGGTTTTGGGTTTTTAGAAAATAAAATAAATAAATGGGTTGGGCTCGAGTTCCATAGGCCGAAGGCCCAAGTTCCACACACGGCCCCGGAGGCCTAAGAGATAAGGGTTTGGGCTTGGGTTTAGGCCCAAAGGCCCTAGGTCTTTGTTTCTCTCCGGGGAAGGAGGCCGGAGCCTCCCGAGCTCCAGTCGACGACGATCAACCGATTTAACCTCCGATCTAACTAGCAAAACAAAAAATAGCGACAAGAGGGAGAGGTTGGTACCTACGATTAACCGTGAAACGTCGGAGGTGGCAGGGTTTTCCTTTGAGGGTCTCGGGGTTCGCCGAAGTGCTTTCTAGGCTTCGCAGCGATGAGGGAGAGTGAGAGAGGGTCGACGAAGGTGGTGCTGCTGCTGCGTCGTCGTCTGGGTGTCTCTAAGAGTGTGCGCGGTGTGTGGGTTCGATCGGAGAGAGAGTCTTGAACTGAGAGAGAGAGAGAGAGAGAGAGAGAGAGAGAGAGAGAGAGAGAGGAGAGTGAGTGAGCTGAGAGACTCGAGGGGAAAGAGAGAGAGATAGGGGATGAGTTGGGGTGGTGCCACGTGGCAAACAGAGAGGGTAGGGGAAATCTAAATGGAGGGTTCGGATTGGATTGGGATAGGGGTCCAATTTGCAAATCTCATAAAACTCTAGGGGAAATTATGGAATTACAAATTATTTGGCGGTGGGGTTTAACAAGTTTTACCTACAGTTTTGATCAGGCTTGTAGAAGTAGACGCTCGGCATCTGATTGACACGACGCACCAGGTCCAAGTTGGACAACCACAATGCTCTCGGAGGCATCTCCTCCACCGGCTTCACCATCGTTGAATCCCTCACGCTCACCTTCATGACCTTCTCCGCCATCCTTTCTTTGTAAGAACGCACGACCTTTTTTTTTTTGGTCGAATGTTCTTGTTATTAAATTTGGGATCAAATATATTTGATTGATTAGTTTTGCTGCAAACGGAAGCAGCTTTCATATATACATATACATACACGCATGCATTAAACAATACAAATAAAGGAGAAATAATCACACATAAGATTATAAAAGGCTTAAACAGTTGTTGATGCTCAACTCAGTTAAATCTGAGAAAGGTTGTGTGTTTGTATTTATAGGAATGAATTACATCAAAGAGTTACAAGTCAAACTGATTACAACTAACTAGTCTATATCAATCCCGAAATATAAGAGATAATACAAGAGTATATACCCAACTCTTAGCAGCAGCATCTGTAGTGGAAGAGTCACAGCAAACAACTAATTTATGGTTTATCAACAAATACAGATGGCATCCTTGCTGCAGCAACCACGTGCGAATCCCTGCTGTCCAGGGTGTGGCATCCACATGCATCATTCCAAACTGTCCAGGATGTGGCATCCACATGCAACATTCCTGCTGTCCAGTTTGTACAGATTGTGTGAATTCTTTTCCTTTAACAATTGTCACAAAGATTAAGAAGAAGAAAAGAAAATACAAGGTACCCCTCCGACGATCGAAAAACTGTGTTGTTTCATGTTCTGACACCACATAAGCTTGACAATAAGTACTATACTGATTTTAAGAACCACCAGGGCATGTTTGAATCGGATCAAACGCTTCTGACTAGCCGGTCGACGGCCGGGATTGTAAGGAACAATGCCATATTTGGTGCTGCATGGGCTATTAAGTTAGGAGCAACCATGGTGAAAATGGGATCTATTGATGCCCTCACAGGAAGACAGGGCGAGATCAAGAAGAACTGCAGGGTTGTCAATTAGAATATCTGGGAATTTTATTGGCTCCAAATTTAATAATAATGAAATTCTTAAAATAAATATATGGATACAGGATAAAATCTAAATCTAAATCGAAACAATAATATGTCACTGCATAAGTGTATTTGGTTAATAATGCATATCAGTAACTTCTTACCTTCACCAATATTAATGGGAAAGATGAGTGCTAGTAGGACTCGCTCAAAAAAATAAGAGGGACACAAACAACTTTTGGGAAATAGAACTAGAGGGACACAAACAATAACGTTATTACTAAACATGGGAAAGTAAGTGAATTCTCATTTTTCACGTACCAAACGTAACCTGATTGTTATTGTGCCCCATTTTTATTCTTTCATTAAAATGTTGTGACCAATATTTATATATTTTTAAGTGTTTTCAATATTAATTGTTGGGAAATAAGTTTCACAACTTTTTTTCTTTTCATGTACAAACTTATTGTTTGTTTGCCTTTCAATTAATTAAATTAAAGAATAATCAGTGGACAAAAATGAAGGAGAAAAAGATGTGCAAAATAATTTTTCTAATTTTTGGCTTTTTTTTGGATAATTTTTTGTTTGATAGCAATATGGTGAGTTGAGTTCTTAATTTTGGTTATTTTAGATTTTGATGTTGCTGGTTTATATGTTAAAAACATTTGTTGTGAAAAGTATTACAAAGATCGAACCTTTAGCAAATTTGACAGTGATCAAATGAAAAAGAAAATAAAAATATTTAAAATTTGTGTAGAATTGAAGGGTTTCATTTGTTTGTTTGAAATTTGAATGCTTAAAGCAAATTACTGTATGAACCTCCAAAGCAAATGATATCCCATATGATAAGAATTCTGGTCTTTTTTATCCATCTCATCCTTGGATAGGAGTAGGACTTATAAAACGGGGATGCCAATGTTGGGGTGATCAAAATCAATCATGTGGCGCTATGTGCAAACTTAAACACATAACGACACACAATAGCTAGGTCTAGAATGCCAACATTTTGGCATTCCTGCATGTATTGCATCATCATTGATGATCTATGAAGCACGAATATAGATATGGTGATACGATATGACACGATACGACTAAACGAAAAATCTCTAAAAACTAGGATATATGATATGCCATGAATACGGCAATAAAATTATATAATTTAAAATATATTTATACATGAAAGTATCTAAATTCAAGTTCATTTGATTTGTTGCAGAACAAATGTTGGAAGTCGAATCCGCCTTATATACGAGAAGAAGTTTTAAGAGTTATATTCATTGTTTCAATTAGAGGCAAACTCTTTGTATTCATCAATCAATTTTCATCTAAATCTATATTTCCTATTATTTTCTCCTCTTCATTTCTCATCTGAAAGTGTAAATGTTGTGCTAAACCGGTATGTTCTATATCCATGCACATGTACACACATTCAAAACTCAAAACATGTCCTAGAATTTTAAATCCCCCGTTCTCCCTCCGGTTGGCACTAGAGGATGCTGAGAACTCACCGTTGACAACAAAAACTTGCGAGAAAAGATGAGGCTGAAATTTTTTCCACTTTAACTTGATTGAATTGAATCACAAAGTAATTTAACAATACAAATGTAATTTTGAACCGAACCCAATTACCAAAATATTGCTCATAAAGACTTCCTTAGAGCTAATCAGGATTTATCCATGCGATTAACGAAAGTTATAATCGAATCGATGTTACTATTCAGTGCTCTAGTCGATGATAAGGGTCGTCGTCATTCTGATTCCTCTGAATCGGTTCGGCCACCATCATGGGGCTCTGTTAGACGTCGTCTTTTTTGTCGTCAGAACTTTGGAGAGGAAAAGAATGATGAGAGTGGGTTTAGGAGAGCAAAAGGGGAAGGGGAAGGAGAAGAAGAACAGCCCCCCTCCCTGATCTGCACTCCAGGAGGAAGAAATGGAAGTTGGCTTCTAAAAAGCTCATCTCAAAATTCCCCATTTGTCTTAATTTGCAACTTTATTGTTCAAACTCTAAATTCTACTCTATTTGCGCTCACACATTTGTGACGACGAGTACTATTCAAATAAATTAGATATTGACTAGGACGTGTCTCGTGTTCGAAAGTCCAACAAAAATGAATTTTACCCTCCTAGGGGTATTTTGGTCATTTAAATAATAAAGACTATTTTACATGGAAAATCATTGACGGATTGTAACAATCTACCCCCTTAAAACACATCCTCGAAATTTCTAACACACACTTGCTGAGTTCACCTTCGGTTCAGCAAGTAACTTTCTTGACTTCATCATGATTACACATAACACCATGTTAAAAATATTGGACCAGGATCCTCTCCTGAGTAGTTCCCTAGGGATCCTAGGATCCCGCAATCATGTTCGTTCATCGTATATCATGCGGTCAGAAATTATTTAAAATTTAAATTTTAAAATTCAAATATGAATAGTATCTAACGAAAACTGACCGCACGATATAAAATGAACGGACAAGATTGCGGGATCCCTAGGGAACTGCTCAGGAGAGGATCCTGGTCCAAAAATATTTGACCTGGTAGTCAGCTGTTAAGCCTAAACCCTACCACGATATTGCAAATTTTTTAGAACAACTGAACCAAATTACTTTTGGAAATAGATCGAAACAGCTTGTGCTCGGTATCAGGCTTGAATTTTTAAGCTCACTCAAGCTCGGCTCGTATAAAAACCATGCCAAACCTAGATCGAACTCGGAAAAAGTTACACAAGCCAAATTTGAGCATAATGACATTCGATTAAGCTCAACTTGTTTACAGCCTAAGAGGTGGTGTCGTCGGTGGCAATAATGACAGTAGTGTTGGGAACTGGTTCGGAAAATCTTGATTTTTGATCCAACATCATGCATGTAAAAAAAAAAACCAATTACACGTGTAAAAGCACATCTTACTCATGATATCACCAAATTATTTATAACTAATTTCCTCTGTTCAATCGAAAAACTTAATCAAAGATTCAAAACTTCATCCAACAGCAACTTTAAGGTGCAAACGAAATATAATGAGAATACTATATATGGACAAGATCGAAGTCAAGCAACAAACCTTACAATAAATACAGCAAAATACATAAACATAACACTGATTATGATAGCAGTCATAACAAACAAAACATTCAACAACCAATACAAAGATATAACATGGCCAACAAAAAATATTACAGCAACACACATAAAAACCACACAACAAATCTTCAGATCCAGCATCTTCAAAATCGCAAGTCCCCTGCTAAATTATAATTTGCTTGTTTTTATGTCATAGAACAATTTTGAAAATGATTTCATATGCTCGGATTGCAGACGAATGGCGACTGATAAACTCCCATCATTAGTTGCACTTCCTAATACGAAAGCCTTCCCCTCAAATGGAATTCCACAAGGTCCCACAAAAATAGGTCGACCCCATCCGAAATCAGCGTCGTAGGATGGCAACCTAACCCAACTAGTTATTCCAAGATTAGGAGACCTAAGACAATCAGCCCCGACAACAAGGGCTGAAAGATCAGGCTGAAGCTCAAGGAAGTCAATTGCTGATCTAAAATAATTGTCGTTAATCTGCGATATAGCATTGTGAATACAACTTGAAGCATACCATGTTGGTTTTGATTGGAGATCCCCCACCGTGGAAATAATGGTACCTGTTGTTAGAGTATAATCAAGGATAGATATGATGCCACTTGTCAACTCCATATAGGTGTAGTTAGTTGGGTTTGTTAGAAAGGTGGTTATGATGTATGGTCCTTATATAAATATCAGTACAATGTAATAACTTGAGTAAGAAGAAATAAGAAGAACAGTTTTACAGAATATAAATATTTCTCTCTCTCTTAAGCTTTCTCCTCCTCTCTCTAAGTTCTTTAGATTCTTCATTAGTTTCTTAATAGTTAACATGGTATCCATCGCCGGTGTTGCTTGCGCATCTTCGATCCTCTAGGTGCTTCCGCTACTCGTTACTTGTTGATCGGTGTGTTCTTCGTCTTCTTCCCACAACGCTTTCTGTCATTTGTGGTGTGGTTCTTTCAAGATTGGTATCTTCTCCTTCGATTATTAGGGTTTCTCGTATCGTTCTCTTCGATTCTCTTCAAACAGTATACATTGTTTGTTTTGCCTGCCAGGTGTTTGTAGTATTGTCTCAATTGATTTACGACATTATGGTGACTGCTTCTCAACTTCAGATTGTTCAATCTCCCATAACATCTCTTGTTTCTACTGTTTCTGCATCTGTTCATGTGAAATTGGATGATTCCAATTACCTTAATTGGCAATTTCAAATGCAATTGTTGTTGGAAGGCCATGGGATTATGGGATTTGTTGATGGGTCTACTCCCTGTCCTGTTCGATTTGTTCAACATTCCGGCACTTCTACGGTTGATAGTACTACTGAGGCTTGTTCATCTACTGTTGAAAATGAGTCTTACACTGTCTGGAAAATGCATGATCGAGCTTTAATGCAGTTGATTACTGCAACTTTATCACCGGTTGCTATCTCCTGTGCTATTGGCAGTGTCAGTTCTCACGATTTATGGACTCGATTAAAGGAACAATTCTCCACTGTTTCTCGCACTAGTATCTTCCAAATGAAGTCCAATCTCCAAACAATCAGGAAAGGGTCTGATAATGTGTCTCAGTATCTGCAAAAGATTAAAGAGGCTCGAGATTACCTTTCTGCTGCAGGGGTATATTTTACGGATGAGGATATTGTGATTCTTGCCCTTAATGGGTTACCTCCTGAATATAATACTTTTCGATGTGTGATTCGGGGTCGTGAGAATGTTATTTCTCTTAAGGAGTTTCGATCTCAACTTCTTGCTGAGGAACTTATTGTTGAAAGTCATGTTCCCAATCCACTTTTGTCTGCTATGGTTGCAGATCATTCTTCTGCTACCAAAGGGTCTCCGTCTCCATTTCCACATAATTCCGGTTCATCGACTTTCTTCTCAGGAGGGTCCCGTCCGTTTAATCATAACAAACAAAAGGGCAGGGGCAAGTACAATCAAGGTGCAAAATTCAACAGACAGTCTTACAATGTGTATCCTAATTCTACCTCCGGGGTTCTTGGGTCTTCTCCAACTTTGTCCAATGGTGGATCTTCTTCAGTTATATGTCAACTGTGCAACACATATGGGCACTCTGCAGTTTTTTGTGGATCAAGATCTCCTTCGACACAAGGCTGTCATATCTGTGGAAAAACAAACCACTCTACTTGGTTTTGTTTTTATAATGACAAAGGGCCCAATTATATCGGTGCTTCTCAGTCTCATTCGATCACTGCTTCTTATGCATCTGCTGGATATCCTTCACAAGGGCCACTGTCTTATCCTTCATCTTCAGCTCCACCTCCTTTACATGCTATGAATACTGTGGTTTCTCAACCATCACATAGCTCATCTTCTCAGCCCTCTTCTCAGTTTTGGCTTGCGGATTCAGGTGCTTCCAACCATATGACTGCTGATCTTAAAAACTTGTCTTTGGCATCTCCATATCCCTCTACTGAGCTTGTGCAGACTGCAAATGGTAAAGGTTTGATTGTATCTCATGTTGGCAGCAGTGTTATACAGCCTTCTACTTCTCCTATTAAACTGAATTCTATTTTATATGTACCCCAGTTAACTCATAACCTGTTATCAGTTCATCAACTCTGCCTTGATAACAATTGTTGGCTCATTTTTTATGCCTATTGTCTTTGGATCCAGGACAAAGCCACAGGGAGGATCTTACACAAAGGACCGTGCAGTAATGGACTTTATCCCATACCAGCTCGTGCTTCATCTAGACCTTCACTTCCTCAAGCTAGTGCATGTCTTGGACAGCTTATCACTTCCAGTGTTTGGCACAAACGTTTAGGTCATCCTTCTAATAATACTACCTCATTGATGCTGAAAAATGCCAATATTCCATGTGATAAAGATGTTACTTCCACTGTGTGTCAGAGTTGTTTAGAGGGTAAATTCACTAGGTTATCTTTTTCACCTAGAACTCATCACTCTTCCATTCCATTTGAAATTGTACACAGTGACCTTTGGGGTCCTGCTCCTTGTACTTCCATAGATGGTTTCAGATATTATGTCACACTAATTGATGAATGTACTCGTTTTTGTTGGATCTTCCCTCTTATCAATAAATCTGATTTCTTTGACACCTTTGTGCGGTTATGTTCTTTTGTTCATACTCAATTTTCTACTACTGTCAAAACATTACAAACTGATGGTGGTGGTGAGTTTGTTAATCACAAGATGCATTCTTTCTTAGAACACCATGGCATTTTACATCACAAATCTTGTCCATATACCCCTCAACAAAATGGTTTGGCGGAGCGAAAACACAGGCATGTTCTTGAAACCACAATCACACTACTTCAGCATGCTTCTCTCCCTTCCAAGTTCTGGTCTTTTGGTTGTCAAACTGCTGTTTACCTTATCAACCGAATGCCTACCTCCACTCTACACTATAAATCTCCTTTTGAAGCTTTGTATGGCACACTTCCCATTATTTCCCATCTTAAGATCTTTGGATGTTCCTGTTTCCCATTTCTTAGACCTTATAATGACACAAAATTACAACCAAAGACTACAAAATGTATTTTCCTTGGGTATGCTTCTCAGTACAAGGGCTATATTTGTTTTGATGTTTCTCGAAACAAGTATTACATATCTCGGCATGTGGTGTTCAATGAGTTAGACTTTCCATATCCTGACTTGATTTCTTCCACTCCTAAGTCTTCCCTGCCTGTGGCTCCCAATAGTTTTCCTCAGTCCACTTGCATTCCCAACATGAATAACATTTTGGTTTCTGATTTATCTCCATCTCCTCCTACACACCCTGTTTCCACCCCTTCTGAGTCCCTCTCACTAGCTCCCGTGTCTTCTGCAGTCTCTTCTTCCCCTGTTTCTCCGCACCAACTACCCTCACAGTCAATTACTGCTGGCCTCGGTTCTTCCTCTCCACTCCCTGTGGATTCTATACTGGATTCTATACCTGTTGAGGGTTCTATACCTGATGAGGGTTCTGAGAATTTGCAAGTGGTTCTTCCTATTGCTCCTATTAACTTGCATCCTATGCAAACACGGAGCAAAAGTGGTATCAGCAAACGCAAGGCCTTTCTTGTTACTTTGGCAGACTCAAGTGAAGTGGATCTCTCTGTTATCGAACCTACATCTTATAAGAATGCTCTTAAGGTGTCAGTTTGGTACAATGCTATGCAGGAGGAAATAAATGCTCTTCATTCTCAAGGTACTTGGTCATTGGTTTCTTTACCATCTCAGAAGAATCTTGTCGGCTGTAAGTGGGTGTTTAAACTCAAACGGAATGCTGATGGTTCCATTGCACGACATAAGGCTCGTTTGGTTGCAAAAGGGTTTAGCCAAGAACCTGGTTTAGATTTTGGTGAGACGTTTAGTCCTGTGGTCAAACCAACCACAGTGCGGTTAGTTTTATCTCTTGCTGCTCATTTTGGTTGGCCTCTTCGGCAGTTAGATGTAAAAAATGCTTTTTTTGCATGGTTTACTGCACGAAGAGGTCTACATGTCACAACCTCCAGGGTTTGAGGATCCTAGTCATCCGCATCTTGTGTGTAAACTTCACAAGTCTCTCTATGGCTTGAAACAAGCCCCTCGTGCATGGAATGAACGCTTCACTTCCTTTCTCCCCCAAATAGGGTTCCAATCCACATACTCCGATTCCTCTCTGTTCATCAATACAGTTGGCAGTGCAGTTGTGATTCTATTGTTATATGTTGATGATATTATCATTACTGGCAGTTCTTTGCCGGCTATACAACAGGTTATTGGTTCCCTTACTTCTGAGTTTGACCTTAAGGATCTTGGGGAGTTACATTATTTTCTTGGTATTCAGATCACTCGAACAGCTTCTGGATTGTTTCTCTCCCAGGCTAAATATATTCAAGATCTTTTGCAGAAGACAGAAATGGTTGATTCTAAGTCTTGTGAAACTCCTTGCTTACCATATAACCGTTTATTGAAGGATGATGGCATTCCCTATACCAATCCTACTGCCTATCGCAGCATTGTGGGTGCCTTACAATACCTTACCTTTACTCGTCCCGATATCTCTTTCTCTGTGCACCAGGTTTGTCAGTTTATGCAAAACCCTATGGTGTCTCACTTCACTGCAGTCAAGCGGATATTACGGTATTTGAAAGGCACCATGCAGCTTGGTCTTACTTACTCTAAGAGTGATCTGACAATTCGGGCGTTTAGTGATGCCGATTGGGCAGGTGATCCGAATGATCGACGGTCAACTACTGGGATGGTGGTGTTTCTTGGTGTTAATCCTATCTCCTGGTCTTCCAAGAAACAGCAAACTGTCTCTCGGTCTTCCACAGAGGCTGAATACCGTGCCATGTCTACTACCACTGCTGAGCTTGATTGGATCTTACAACTTCTCTCATTTCTGCAAGTTAAAATTCCTTCGTCCCCTGTTCTTTTCTGTGACAACTTATCTACCATTGCCTTATCATTTAATCCTGTCCAACATCAAAAGACGAAACATATTGAGGTGGATGTTCATTTTGTCAGGGAGCGGATTGCACAGAAACAACTTGAAGTTCAGTTTGTGTCTTCTCGTGAACAGTTTGCTGATATCTTCACTAAGGGCCTCAGTGCACCCTTATTCCACACTCATTGTAACAATCTCATGATTGGTTCATCCAATCATGATCTTGCGGGGGGATGTTAGAGTATAATCAAGGATAGATATGATGCCACTTGTCAACTCCATATAGGTGTAGTTAGTTGGGTTTGTTAGAAAGGTGGTTATGATGTATGGTCCTTATATAAATATCAGTACAATGTAATAACTTGAGTAAGAAGAAATAAGAAGAACAGTTTTACAGAATATAAATATTTCTCTCTCTCTTAAGCTTTCTCCTCCTCTCTCTAAGTTCTTTAGATTCTTCATTAGTTTCTTAATAGTTAACACCTGTGACAACCACATTACCAAAGAAACCAAGTGGGAGTGGGGGTTGCAGTCGGGAACGTCCCTCAACAACAACATGTAGGTTGGTACGGGAAGTTCACGTGCCTTGGATGCACATTTCCAAACATGACTTGCTAATATCTCATATGTGCTATAGTTGATCATTTTCCCATCTTCCTTAGACTATGCTTTCAAGATATTGAATTGGTCCCTCGTCAATCTGAACATTGAGACTGTTGTGCTCTCAACACCACCGTCTTTTGTGCTGCAGAGAGGTTTTTTTAGGGTTGCAAAAGGTTGGTACTCAACGTTAGGCTGAGGCGGGTCTTGGGCACGAAGTAATGTCCTGTCTATGTATGGTGGAATATTTGTAAGGTCATCAAGATTACCACGAGCCATTTCCGACCATGTATTTATAAAGCGGAAACCAAAAACTGTTGTGCTAGGATAGCACCAAACCTTATGGAACCCAATCAAGCTAACCCACAAGAAAAATATCAAATGGAATGCAAGAACAAAATATAAAATAACACCAAGATTTTAACGAGATTCCTCAATAGTCAGTGTAACTGGAGTACATCCTCGGAGCAGTAGGAGCTCACCCAATAATCCACTATCAACCAAATGAGAGTTTACAAAGGGTTGACAAGCTCACAACCCAATACAACTAGGGGTGGGTTGGAAAAACCGAAAACCGAAAAAAACCGACAACAGAACCGAACCGAAAAAAAAAACAAACCGAATCTGTTGAACCGAACCGAATTTGGTTGGTTCGGTTTCGATTTTTGAGGTATGAAAACCGGACCGGACCAAACCGAACCGAAATATGAAAATAAAATATAAATACTCAAAACCTGCTAGAGTGGAGATTCGAACCCCTTCTGTCCAGGTTGGGGATAGCTTCCTTCAAACCAACTTGACTGTAGGCTTTGTATTGCTATAATTGTACCAGTATAATATTTAATATTTATAGGTATTCTAATCTTAATGTTTTATAAAATTTATAAAGTTCACAAACCCTAGCCGTCATTCATTTTCATTCTCAAATCTCTCTTCTCTCTTTCTCTCATCCACTGCTCTTCCTCTCATCCGCTGCGCTTCCTCAGTCCCTCTCTCCCTCCTTCTTCTCTTCCTCCCTCCAACTCTCCTTCCTCTCTTCCTCTCTCCAACCTGTCCAGTCCATGGTTATAACATGGATCTTACTTTTTTAAAGGATTACCACAAGAGGAGTAGGGTTTGTGATGAATTTATTTGACAATCCCCATTTTTTCCCTCTCCAAATCTTACGCCTCTTGTCTCTTTGCTCCTCATCTGATAGACTCTCTCTGTGGACTCTCACCTACAACAACAACAACTTCTTCACTCCTTTCTAATATTCCTTTCTTTCTCCATAAACTTTCGATCTCTGCTTTTCAAATACAAGCCAAATAGTTTTTTACTTTGGATTCATATGGAGGTCACACCAGACATCCATCTTTGTTCCTCCGGATTTCTTTAATAGTAAGTATTCAATTTTTTTCTTTTTTTTTCTTTTTCTTGTTTAATTCTTTGAGTGCTGAAAAATGAAAATTGTAGTTTTTTTTTTAATGTTTTGATTAATAGTTTTTATTTCTTTGGTTTGTTGACTATGCTATTTGAATTTATTTGTTGACTATGCTTTGTGAATTTTTGAAGAAAAATTGGCTGATGTTGTTCTTGGATTTGTCTTTGTAGAGCCCTATGTTGTAAAGATCTTTGGTTTTTGGATCTTTATTTTTATTAAACCTTTGGATCTTGTTTGTTTGGCTGTGTTCAGACAGGTGCTCATGGCTGGATGTTACAATCGGGCTAGTAGGGATGGTCGTCGGCGGCGGGTGTTGCAGTAGAAGCCTAGGTTTTCTTTTGTTGTATTTTATGGTTTGGGCTTTTACTGTTTGTTGGATCTATTGGGCTAGTTTGGCAGGGTCCTCTTTTGGGCTAGTTTACTAATATCCAGATCTAAAATAATAATAATAATGAAAAAACCGAACCGGACCGAAACCAAACCGAAAAAAACGAAAAAAAATTTGAACCGAACCGTTTCGAACCGAACCCAGCCCTAAATACAACCAATAGCTCTCACACACCAAAGAAACAAATAGAGAGAAATATATTGAATAATATCCTCTCTATACAAAGCTTCAAGCTATTACAACAACAACTACCTTGGTGGGTGATTACTAACCAAAGAGATGAGCACTTTCTTCTTCTTTTCTGCTTTCCGCGGCTGCCTTTGCTCTCTCAAAGATGGGCTACTAAAACAGAAATGGTGTACCCTCCCTCTTTCACATTCGGATGCTCACATTCATCCATCATAAAACACCCAATAAACAAAACCAATAATAAGGCTACTTGTTAGCCTTTACCTTTTTTTTCTACAAACATCATCATAACCTTTTTTTCTTTTCAACAAACATAATGATGTTGTCTACCTCCTTTTGTTTTTTTTTTATTTAGCCAAAAGTTGGCCACTTGGCCACTAATTCAACAATCTCCACCTTGGCCAAGTTCTGAAAACACCACGACGAGCCAACCAACACAATCAACACAAAGATTACTCCCAAACACTAGCAAGAGAACAACTCATGCTGAATCAAATGCTCCAAAACCCCTACTGCTCAACGCCTTCTTTATATAGGCAAAATGTGAGCCAAGTTCAAACAATGAACAAACTTGGCTACACCAACAACCTTAGTCAACATATCAGCGGGGTTGTCTTTAGTTGGAATCTTCTGGAGAATGATTTCCCCTTCACCAACAATTTCACGAACAAAGTGATAACGCACATCTATGTGTTTGGTCCTTCCATGATGAACCTGATACTTAGCCAAATAAATGGCACTCTGACTATCACAATGCACATCCATCTGCTTCTGATCAACCCCCAAATCTCTAATTAGCCCATGTATTCAAATGGCCTCATTTATAGCTTCAGCAAATGCCATATATTCAGCCTCTGTAGTAGACAAGGTAACGGACGACTGCAAAATGGACCTCCAACAAACTGGCCCTTTAGCCATAGTAAACTAATAGCCTGTAGTAGACTTCCTTCCATCCAAATCACCTGCATAATCTGAATCAACATAACCAACTGCAAAATGACCAATACCAGAGTCATCTCTCTCAAAGCATAAACCAACATCTCGAGTACCATGGAGATACCTCAATATCCATTTAGCTGTTTGCCAATGCTCTTTACCAAGATTATGCATATATCGACTCACCATGCCAACTGCATGAGCAATATCCGATCTAGAGCATAACATTGCATACATCAAACTACCAACCAAATTTGCATATGGTATATTTTTCATTTGCAGCTTCTCTTTATCAGTTTTAGGACATTGTAGAGAACTCAATTTAAAATGAGGAGCCAAAGGGGTACTAACCGGTTTGGTTGAATCATGAACTCCAAACTTCCGGATTAACTTCTCAAGGTATTGTCTTTGATTCAAACTGACCGAACCCTTCTCTCTATCTCTAGTGATCTCCATGCCAATGATCTTCTTCGTTTCACCAAGATCCTTCATCTCAAACTCATTCTTCATTTGCTTCTTCAATTTCTCAATCTCTTCGATATTTTTTGAGGCAATCAACATATCATCAACATATATCAACAAATAAATGAAAGACCCATCTTGCAACTTCTTGAAATACACACAATGATCATATTGACTTCTAGAATAATTTTGGCCTCTCAAAAATTTATCAAACCTCAAATACCATTGCCTTGGAGATTGCTTCAAGCCATAAAGTGATTTATTCAATTTGTAAAACAAATTCTCCTTCCCTTTCACTATATACCTATCCGGTTGACACATATAGATCTCTTCATTCAAATCACCATGTAGGAAAGCAATCTTCACATCAAGTTGCACAAGCTCAAGATCATAATGTGCAACAAAAGCTAACATAATGCGAATTGAGGAGTGCTTCACAACTGGAGAAAAGATTTCATTGTAGTCAATGCCCTCCTTTTGTGCATGCCCTTTAGCAACTAATCTTGCTTTGAATCTCACATTGTTTTTCTCATCAGCATCTTCCTTCTTGGCATACACCCATTTGCAATCGATAGCTTTCTTGCCCTTAGGCAATTTAGCTAACTCCCAAGTCTTGTTCTTCAAGAGAGAATTCATCTTATCACCATGGCATTGCACCACCTCTTATTCTCCTCACTCTCAATGGCTTCCTCGAAATTGGATGGAATATCATCAATGATAATAGGAAAAGCTAAAGCAACATAGTCACTATACCGAGCTAGCTTGGTAATTTGTCTATTTCCTCTGTTTTTGGCAATAGACTCTTGAGGTGAAACTTGCTCTTCAACTTGAATAGAATCTTCATGTTCAACTTCTTCAACATCCTCATGGTCTCCAACTTCTTCACTTGTAGTGACTTCGACATCAGCGAAAATAGGATTTGAAGTACCAGATGCAACTTTCTCAAGCTCCACCTGTTGGACATCTTTCACATTCTTCTCAGAGTCTTTGTACATACTTTCTTCATCAAATGTCACATCTCTGCTGATAACAAGTTTCTTCAACTCTGGGCACCACAACTTGTAACATTTGACACCACTACTAAAACCAAGAAAGATAGCCTTTTTGGCTCTAGGATCAAGTTTATTTTCAATTACATGAAAATAAGCAGGCGAACCAAAAATATGAATATAGTCATAATTAGTAGAAGGTTTCCCAGTCCATACCTCCATTGGTGTCTTACCTTGAACAGTAGCTGAGGGTAACCGGTTGATAATGTGACATGCATAAGTAACTGCCTCTGCCCAAAACGACTTGCTCAAACCCGACTGAGACAACATGCATCTAACATTCTCAAGCAAGGTTCGATTCAATCTTTCTGCAACTCCATTTTGTTGTGAAGTTTCCCGGACACTAAAATATCTCACAATCCCTTCCTCTTTGCAAACTTTAAAGAAAGGGTCGGATGTGTATTCACCACCATTATCCGATCTCAAAATCTTAATCTTTCTCTCAGTCTGGTTCTCAACCATTTTCTTCAAACTCAAGAAAATGCTCAATACCTCACTCTTTTGCTTCATAATGTAGACCCAAAACTTTCTTGAATAATCATCGACAAAAGTCACGAACTAGAGTTTTCTCACCGGCATGGCCTAATCTCATATGCCACAGTCTAGTAGTATCTGAATCAGATGTGCCCATATTTTCAGAGACTACATATGCTTCACCTGTCACAGTGCTTCCCTGCAATAAATACAAATGGCCACATCTAGGAGCTTTCATCACAACAAGTGCACCATAAGTAACTTTCAATGTCTGTCCATCTGAATGAAACCTGAAACCCTTGGATTCCAAAGTACCCAAAGAAATAAGATTTTTCTTCAAATTCGGTACATACCGAACACCTGTCAACTCTTTAACCATGCCATCATGCAACTTCAAACGAACTGTACCAATCCCTTTTGTTGTGCAAGGATTGTCATCTCCCATGAACACAACGCCACCATCAAACTCTTTCAAGCTTGAAAACCAATCTTTGTGAGGAGTCATATGATGAGTACAACCCGTATCCAACACCCACTTAGTAGCACAATCAAATGATGAGGAAGTGGTTAAAGCAAAATCAGAAAAATCTGTTTCAACCTCAGCAACATTAGCTTCAGAACTTTCTTTGCCTTTGGTTTTCAATTTAGGACAATCTTTCTTCCAATGGCCCTTATTATGACAAAAGGCACATTCATCCATTTCCAAGGTTTTTCTACCTTTAGAGTTTCCTCTAGGTCGAGAGTGTGATTTTTTCCTACTAGAAGATGACCTCATTTCCAATGATCTACCTCTAACAAATAAAGATTTAGAGGTACTATCATGATTTTTATCTCTATGCCTCATTTCATAATTCATCAAGGTATTTGACACATCTTCAAATTTCACAGTTTCTTTACCATGCATAATAGTGGTAACAAAATGCTCATAAGAATTCGGCAAGGAATTCAACAATATTAAGGCCTTATCTTCATCCTTAATATCCTCATCTAAATTTAACAAGTCTGCAATCAACTTATTAAAAGCATCAAGGTGTCTAATCATTTTTGTACCTTCTTTGTATTGGAAGCGATAGAGCTTTTTCTTCAAGTGTAGCTGGTTCTCTGCACTCTTCGTCATATACTTATTTTTCAATTTTTTCCACAACACACTTGCTAATGTTTCTCGCATCACAAAATACTTCTGAGTTTTTGCAAGGCACAACCGAATTGAAGAGCAAGCCCACAAATTTAATTTCTCCCATTCCGGCTTCGACATAGCTTCCGGCTTCTCTCCCAAAATGGCAAGTAGATCTTGTTGAGCCAACACATCTTTGACTTCACATTGCCACATCCTGAAGTTGTTTATGCCATCAAATTTTTCCACTTCGAACTTTGCATTTTGCACCGTAGTTTATGCAAACCCAGAGGTGCTTCCAAAAGGATTCTCATCTTGCCCGTCTGACATTTTTGGAAACTAGATAGTACCCAAGAACAACCAGTACTCTGATACCAATTGTTATGCTAGGATAACACCAAACCTTATGGAACCAAATCAAGTTAACCCACAAGAAAAATATCAAATGGAATACAAGAACAAAATATAAAAGAACACCAAGATTTTAACGAGGTTCCTCAACAGTCAGTGTAACTGGAGTATGAGCTCACCCAATAATCCACTATCAAACAAATGGAAGTTTACAAAGTGTTGACAAACTCACAACCTAATACAACTAATAGCTCTCACACAACAAAGAAACAAATAGAGAGAAATATATTGAATAATTCTCTCTATTCAAAGCTTCAAGCTATTACAACAACAACTACCTTGGTGGATGATTACTAACCAAAGAGAGGAGCACTTTCTTCTTCTTTTCTGCTCTCCGCGGCTGCCTTTGCTCGCTCAAAGATGGGCTACTAAAACAGAAATAGTGTACCCTCCCTCTTTCACATTCGGATGCTCACATTCATCCATCATAAAACACCCAATAAACAAAACCAATAATAAGGCTACTTGCTAGCCTTTACCTGTTTTTTCTACAAACATCATCATAACCTTTTTTTTATTTTCAACAAACATAATAATGTTGTCTACCTCCTTTTGTTTATTTTATTTAGCCAAACGTTGGCCACTTGGCCACTAATTCAACAGAAACTCCGTCAGCTACGCAATGTGGTACACCAACACCAACTGCCACTCCACCGCATTTGAAGTGTGTGACCTGAATATACAGAATAAAGCCATATTTAAGATCTATAGAGATCGAGTTGTTATGAGTTCTTACATTTGGCTGTTTTCTTTTTCTCTTCATTAATGGCTCTCTCGTCTCGTGTGGTTCTATGCCACCTAAGGTGGTATAGAAATGTGGTATAAAAATATAGTATGAATAACATTACTTTAGAAAACCAGAAGCAGGGTCTACCATGCTTCTAAAAAAGTGTTTTTTTTTTCTTCAAAGCATAATAATCAATGCTCATTTAATGATTTTTTTAAATGGTAAGTATATCCCCATATATTTTACAAAATTACAATATTTGTCCCTACATTATTGTCTTTGACAATGATAGGGAACTTTAACGAAAAGCTCCCGGTATTGTTCATTTTAACGAAAAACCACATTTTTACCCTAAAAAGTCAATCCTAGTACTATTCATTTTACCTTTTATTTTGTCCTTATAGTTAAAACTCAAAGTTTTCAAGTCTTTTCGTTAGTTTTCCTTTATTATATCATATTAAATACTATATCATTTTTAATCATTTAACATATTCAAAGTAATTTACATGAAAGTTTACCAAACACTTAGACACCATTTTTATTTTTATTAAAAGTACTTTTACAAAAAAATGTTTGTCAAACACTTAATAACTTTATTTTACAGCTGTTGATAAGCAGTTTTTTTATTAGTAGAAGATCTCCATAGGATTTCGAAGTAATTAGAAGGGGATAAGAGGACCTCAAAGTGTAAGTGTCACTAAAACAAATGTACATGCTTAAAGGTAGAGTAGATACCTGCAACACCAGGAGGGGATAAGAGGAAAGGCCAACGGAACTATCAACAGAGGGAATGAGATTGCTGAACTCGTCAGTGGGTGCAAAGTCGCCTAAGTAATCAATGTCAACAGAGGTGGTCTCCGCCACAACAAACAGCACGCCCTCCGCATTGTAATCGATCTCCAAACGGCCCCCGTTTTGCTTGAGACGGCCAGCCAAAGGGTAGAAGAGCACGAGGGCCTTGGATAGCGCGTGCTTTAGCACCGCCGGGTCAAAGAAGTTTGACCTACAGTTTGATCAGGCTTGTAGAAGTAGACGCTCGGCGTGTGATTGACACGACGCACCAGGTCCAAGTTGGACAACCACGATGCTCTCTGTGGGCCTATGGCATCTCCTCCACCGGCTTCACCATCGTTGAATCCCTCACGCTCACCTTCATGAAATTCTCCGCCATCCTTTTCTTTGTTTCTTTTTTATTTTATTTTATTTTATTTTTTTGTTCTGAACGCAGGACCTTTATTTTTGGTCGAATGTTCTTGTCACAAAGATTGAGAAGAAGAAAAGAAAATACAAGGTACACCTCCGACTAGAACCAAAACCGTATCTTATATAATGAACCAAAGGTAAGAGCCGATAAGGAGAAAGTTTGGACTGAGCTTTTTACGTTTAATTATGAGAGGTAACAAAAAAATTACCTTCTCAACTTTTGGATTTTACATCTAAAAATGTTTACTTGATTGTACAATTGATGTTAAACTTTATGATCAATTGCTGTTAGATCAATTGAGATTCTGTTGACTTTCCAAGTAACTAGAAGCTAATTCCGTTTCTTCAGTGACTTGAATGCTGATGCAGACGTGCCAATTCATTGCCGAGCTCGGTTGAGCGGATAATTTGAATGTGATAATATGATGAAATGCGCTGTTAAGTTCTGTATTGAGCAACTCCAGTGACGAATGAACACTCTTGGCCTTGAGTTCTAAAATATGAAGACAAGGTTGTGCAAATCATTGTGAAGTTATGGATTATGCAAACCGGGTTCAGCAACCTCATCTGTATTGTTCAAAATATAGGTCTGCCAAATCGTATAAGTGGCTCAACCGTCAGTGTGCCGAACCTTGAATGTAACTTGGGAGTAACCAATCTTAGAACACCTTACTTTACCAAGAACCAAAGACTCCAACACTCTTGTATTATAGGAATAAATTACTTAATGCTCAAGTTGTAGAGTCTGCTAGTATTGCCAACTCGTTGAAATATCATCTCGATATATTCAGAATGGTCTTTGATTTCTCCACGAATCATTCTCCCACTTTATCACCACCTAAGTTCACCTTCTTCAGCTCCAACTAGGATTTAGCACCTAGACTTGTTACACGATTAATTTAAGGGAACTTTAACGAAAAGCACCCGGTACTGTTCACTTTAACGAAAAACCACATTTTTACACTAAAAAGTCAATCCTGGTACTATTCACTTTACCCTTTATTTTGTCTTTATCATTAAAACTCAAAGTTTTCAAACCATTTTCATTAGTTTTCCTTTAATTTAAATCTCATCGAGATATCAATCCTGATCTTTAAGCAATTAAAATGCACTATTAGGACGAAAGTCACATCCTTATTATGATATTTAGTTTTATTATATTTAATTTTTTTGGAAAAATCTAATGCCATGGTGGATGCCATGGTGGGTGGGATTGCAGATGAGAGAAGGGAGAAAGGCGGTGGGGGTGAAGAGGAGAAAGGGCT
>VIEB01000103.1:311517-321686 GCA_006547085.1 Malus baccata
CTATTTATTGGATAATCGTTAACGATTTATAACTTGGTTGATTTTTAGAAGATTAGATCCTTAAAGTGACACAAAAAATGACAGTTTGGATCATTATTTTGTAATATTGCACGACGAAAAAGGAAAAAAGAAGGTAGAACGAAAATATTCAAACTAACTAAAAAAGTTACTAAGTTTTTTTTTAGCTTAGAAAAAAAAGTTACTAAGTTAATTTCAAAACAATTGGCTGTTGGATCGGTGATCTATAAATGAAGCAATAAAGCTTGCTTGTAACAAATTCAGTGTGTACAGTATCATTTGACGGGAGATTTGAAAGCAAGAGTTCAAAGCGATACGTATGCTCAAGTCACAGCTAAGTCTTCATGTTTGTTTAGAAATGCTTTTAAAATAAGCCCTCAATCATCCAACACGCTTATAATTTTGTTGCCAAAAAAAGAAGAAGCAAGTACTACTGTAGGATTGTGGCATTGTGCTATCAAAACAAGGTGGATGGAATCTGAAGCCCCTAGAGCAACTCCACCCATGGAGTCCTCCCCCATGACAATTCACTATTCAATCCACCATATTGAACAGTAAATGCCTTAAATGAATAGTAATTACCATTAATGAACAGTAATTGTCATTTACATCTCTACCCTTGGAACCCTCCCCTGGCAATAAGCAATTAAAATAATAGTTTTTTTTGTTTGTTTAAATAATAAAAAATTACAAAAGCTCTCTCTCTATCTGACACAAAAAAAAAAAAAATTGCAAAGCCCTCGGGCCACATGCCCGTCGACTCCCCACCCCCCCTTCGCTCGGGCTCCCACCCTCACTCGGGCCCTTTCTCCTCGCCTGTCGCCCGAGCAACCAGCAACGCTGGCGTTGCTCTTAACAAATAGGTAGGTTGGCTTCCTATCTACATAACGCACTGATACAAAGTTTGAACCTTTGTCTCTAACAATTTGGATTTAAGAAAATATAAAAACCGCATATGTAGGTTAGGTCAATCGGTTGATCAAAGCAGAGTGTTTACCGCCTAAATTCAAGTTCGAATTCCTATTTCTCTTTCAAAATTAGAGTAGTTTAGAGTCAGACTACTGCATTAAGAAACCATGAATTCTCAATGGTGTATCCAATGACGAAGTTGAAGCACAGAAAGGATTCATTTGGAATTGTTCTTGTAGAAAAGACGTAAGTGCTATTACTATAAAAAGTCAAAATTTTTATGAAAAGTTCAAGTGCTTCTTAAAAAAACATTTTGAAGTGTTTACGAAGAAACAACACTCTTTCACATTTTCCCCCAAACATGAGAAGGCCTATTATGTTGGGTTGTTCATCAAATGAGATTGAGTTGAGCTTTTATAAGGAGTTTAAGGGTTGAGTCAGAGACCAATATTTTGGGCCATTGATTGACCAACAAGCTCGCATGGACGGGAAATTTTTCATTGTGATCGGAACACGAGTGATATATCATATATTTCTATATAAGTGGTGGAAAATATTTTTTTTTTTAAATTATTAACTTTTTAACACATATATCACATTATTTGTATAGTAATACATGATATATCACCTCGTTTTTTGGTCACACTAAAAAATCTCTTCTCATGGACAGATCACTCTTGGGCATAGAATAATTGAAAAACATTACTTTATTCTGCTCCAGATACGACGTCGCTTCTGGTGGTCTCCGACTCTTCGGCATTTGTTCCATCGAACCTCCGGTTAATCATATGGATCTGTTTGTTTGCTGAGAAAATCGAAGGAAAATAGCCAAGAAAGTACTGACTGAGAAATTCTTCTGTATTTGTTTGGTAAAGTGATCAAGTAACTCTAATTTCTTCCTCCAAAACCCTTCGGTCGAACCCAAAGAAACCACAAAGGGATCATCAGGTTCTCTCTCTCTCTAAATTGCTTAGAACTTTTGTGGTAATGTTTGTCATAGATACCTCTGTATGTATGATCTGCGTATATAAAGGAGTAAATGTGTTGTAATTTTTCTGGGTTTTGCTTGAAATGAATGACGGATTGTTTTTTTCGTTAATTTTTTTTTTCATATTTCTTTATGTGTGTGTTAAAGACTAATTCATTTGATTATCCTGGGGTTTTGGTTGTTATGAATGAGGGATTAATGGGTTTTGTTTTGCTTACTTTTGTATGCGAATGCATTCGTTGTTTCGTGAATATCTGTGTGCAAAAAGCAATCCTGAACATGGAAGATACGTACATTGTGAAGGACGTTTCAACGAATGTGTGTTTCAAAAATGTTGGTTTTGTGTTAATCACATTTACGTGTGAATGTATGGATAACAGTATGCAGACACACAAAGTGATTCAACAAGCTTCGTCTGAGCATAGACCATAGTGTAGATGTTTATTGCTGAGTGGATTTTTGTTCAAGTACTTGGGTTGGGTTGGTTTATACTTCTTGTTTTGTGGAAGCGCGTGATGTTTTTTCGTTGCGGAAAAGTCTGCATTGGTTCAATCATCTTGATGACTTACTTTCTTCCCGATAAATTCCATTTTGCAGAAAAGAGAAGAGATACCATGGATGATAGCTGCGCTGTTTGTGCGGAGCCACTTCAATGGGTAGCTTATGGGCCCTGTGGCCATCGCGAGGTCTGCTCCACCTGCACTATTCGGCTCCGTTTCATATGTGAAGATTCCCGTTGCTGCATCTGCAAGAGTGAATCTAAGATCATCTTTGTCACGAAGGTTAGGCATTTCTGTTGCTTACCTAGTTTAAATTGCAAAGTGTTATGTTTGCTTTGGTTAAATTACAAGGTCCAAGTCACATGTATTTTCTAGAGTTGAAACTTTTTATCTTATGAGATCCAGTTCAAGTACTTCTACTGTTCTACTTCTCCTGTTTTTTGAAAATCTATCTTGCTCCTACACTTCTTTTCCCTTTTCCAGGCTTTAGGTGACTATACAACAATGATTAATGACTTTTCAGTTTTCCCAGCCGATCCAGTGGAGGGTCAAGTTGGAAAGTACTGGTATCATGAAGGAACACAAGCATTTTTTGATGATCTTGATCACTGCAAGATGATAAAGGCCATGTGCAAGCTATCTTGTGGCGTTTGTGATAAGATAAATGAACAAAAGAGCGAAGGGTCAAAGAGACAGCGGGAGTTTAAAAATGTCGAGCAGCTGAAAAATCATTTGTTCCATTGTCATGGATTGTTCATGTGCAGTCTGTGTTTGGGCGGTAGGAAGGTGAGCTTTACATTTAGATGACTTAGATGACACTATATACGATGATGAATAATTAATATATCTCATATCAGCGTTGTTATACTTCCCATTTTTTGCTTACATATCTATTAGGAGTTTATACACTCGTACTCTGATTTAATGGCCATATTCTTCTCTGATTGGGAAGCATGAAGCATTAACCTTGATGCTGATGCTTATTATTTTCACCCTGATGTATCTGACTGTAAGTTGTAATACAGATCTTTATCTGTGAGCAAAAGTTATATACTAAAGCTCAATTGGGTCGGCATACAGAGACAGGTGATTTAGAGGTAGACGGCAATGAGACTGAAAGATGTGGATTTAATGGACATCCTATGTGTGAGTTTTGCAGCAATCCGTTTTATGG
This sequence comes from Malus baccata, assembly GCA_006547085.1. Classification (NCBI taxonomy): domain Eukaryota; kingdom Viridiplantae; phylum Streptophyta; class Magnoliopsida; order Rosales; family Rosaceae; genus Malus; species Malus baccata. The sequence goes on from VIEB01000103.1 coordinate 315,107, forward strand.
AGATAATGAGCTGTACATGCATATGTCCACTGAACACTATACTTGCCATATATGCCAAAGGTAACCTGTTTCGAGTATTTGAAGGTAATTATTTACTTTAAAAGTTTTTTAGCAAACTTATATCCGCTGCATCTTCAATGCAGGCAACATCCAGGACAATATGAATACTACAATATCTATGATGACTTGGAGGTCAGTTGTTTTGCATTTCCAACTGATTATTGTCAATGCTGTGAAAGTTCATCATTGAGACTCGCTTCTTAGTTGACATGATAATCTATATTGCAGAGTCATTTTTCTCAAGCTCATTTCTTATGCAAAGATGACGACTGCTTAACAAAGAAGTTTGTTGTTTTTGCAACTGAATCTGAACTAAAGGTGATATCTTAGTGCATTTTACATGATCTTTTTCCACCCCTTCTGCTTGCCATGTTATGTTGAGGTTTTGCTCACTTGATTTTATATCTGCAGAGGCATAATGCCAAGGAACACGGAGGGAACATGTCTCGTTCTAGGCGTAATATTGCTCTTAAGGTTTGTATGTGATATAATCATAAAACTTATGCGACAGTTATAGCGAATGGGTTTATCATTCCATCTTGCTTTCTTTGTTTTGTCCACTCAAGCAGATACCAGTGAGCTTCCAGTGTAGGAGAAGTAATGAGGCAGATCTTCATGGACCTTATGTTAGAGGACGTGGTTTTCATTTTAATTCTGCAGACAATCAACTTTCCGTGGCACTTCAAGCTAGCCATGATACAGCCACTGCAGAAAGGTGCCGTAATGCATCCTCTAGTACACAACAGGCTTCTATTCACCGAGAAACAAGCAAACTTGAAACTGTTGCTGGCCGTTTTGAGGCGTTAGCTACTGCTGAATTTGAGTCTTCTTCAAGAGAAAATCCCCGGATTGAACTACAAGAAGCATCATCCTTCCCTCCACTTCCAGTGGCTCAAAGAGACAGGCAACAGAAATTAAGAAATGGTTCAGCAGGATTGGGTGGTAGTTCAATGGCTTCTCGTATTCGTCGCCTTAACAAAGTAACTGTCCTTAATACATCTCCAGTTTGGCCTGCAACAAATCGTCAACCTAAATCATCTGCCAGTAGTTCTCACCAGAAAAAGCCCTCTTCAGGCTCTGGGCACATATCATCATCTAGTTCTCCTGTATTTTCCCCGAGCGGCCCCGTTAAGCAAGCTGCAGCCACTGGGTTTGTTTCATCTAATTTTACTAGTCCACAGAATTCGACTGGAACCGGTAAGGTCACCCAATCTGCTTCAGGTCCAAAAATTATCAATACTGGTTCTTTGGACTCCGATTTTCCTTCTGTTTCTGCTAATCAAACAAATAAAGAACCTGCTACTGCAAGTATTCAGAGAGTGCCAAAGGTTGGAGATGTTCATGTTGTCAACAAGTCTGTTGTGGAAAAAATCCGTGATGCTTTGGAACGTGATGACAACAAATTCTCCGCATTTAAAGAAATATCTTCAGACTACCGCAAGGATATAATCAATACAGAGGAATATCTTGCTTATGTCTACCAGTTCGGCCTGTCACATTTGCTTCTCGAGCTAGCTAGACTCTGTCCTGATGCTGAGAAACAAAGAGAGCTTGTCGAGACTTACAATTTTAATATGAGGAGCAGCGGTACTTATGAAAACAGTTTGTGCAATGGTAGTAGCAAGTCAAGGAGCAGAAGCTCCAAGAAAGGCAAGGAAAAGTGTGAAGATAATGGAATTAAGAGTTTGAAATATGCTCTGCTAGATTTCCCTGTCATCCCTGTAAGGAATTTGCAGTCGAACCATAAACCTCCAGCGGAAGATGCAGCGGTCTCATTAAACTACATCGTTCAGTCAGCCAAAGGAAAGTCGAAGATTTCAGTTGATGATGAACTTCCAGAGAATCAAAGGCCAACGGGTCAAAAAGGTTCTCAGTCATCTGGTAACAGCTCAAATAACAATTTGGGGACCGCAGGAGCTGGTACTAAGCAAGGGAAAAAGACTCCAAAGTTTCTCAGAAACCGCCTTGGCAACGATGCTACAAAACTCTCTGAACATGGTGATTGTCCTGAGCCGATTCAAGAAAAAAAGGACGGAAACAAGGATCCACCAGAAGGATTGCCAGTACGTGGAGTTTGGCAAAATGGAGGTGGTCGTAAGCTCGTGAAGATGACCACGAGGGATAGCAGAAAGTGATGAGTTGTCTAATCCAAGCGAGGACGCATCCGTTTGTGGTTGCAAGGGTTGCCACCAGATGAACTCTCATTTGTATGAATGTGTTTCTGTGTCATATGCAGTCTGTATGTTTTGTGTAGTTAGAACAAAAAACTTGAAGCCGTTAAGGGAGTCGTGACGGGTGGTTGTCATTTAGAAGTAGCCTCGAAACAGACGTTTTTTGGTTTGATGAAATGCAAAGGTCTTCCTTCCTCACCATAATGATAATTTAATTTTCAACGCTCCTAAATTATCTGAGTATCGATGGTCACGTGCCTTCAACTATGTGATTTTGTAGTTACCTTCGATCTCACGCATATGTGGTTAGGCTGGGTTTGTGTGTCTGACTCCGTGCACTCAAGTTCAAATTTTTCTTGCGTAAATTAGAAACTTTCAAATACCGTCTGATCCAAAGAAGCAAAGTGCACTTGGTTGGTGGCCGAAAATTCAGATGTTAATAAATAAGGCTTGTGTCATGATAAGCTCGTATTTATATATATATTTTACATCAAATTCACTTGTCTTTTCTTAGTTAGTTCTTTATATTTTTGAGATATTTATTTTGTTTTTGTGTTTTGTAGGATTTGTCAAGTAAAGAAAAGAAAAATAGCACAAGTGGGATTTTAAGTAACAAATTCGTCAAAACTGCTTGTGCAGATCAGCTGACTTTGGAAGCAAGTTGCGAACAGCTCATAATGAATTAGAGAATGAGCCTTATATGCTTGGAAAGCTACGGATGTCTATTTTTTGGAGCATTTTGCGGATTGTTAATATCATTTTTCTAGAAGAAATTATAGCCGTTTTAACACTTAAAAGTTCACAAGAGACGGAGCAGTTTGTAACTGCAATGAAAGCAATAAACCCAATAAATCTAGCAGCGAAAACTGATGCAGCCAAGAACAAGTTAGCTGACACTTATTCAAATATAAAAGGGAATGAAATTAAAGATGAGGATTAAGAGGGAGTAATCGGCATAAAGGCTACCCAAAGAGTTACAATTGTTTTACCATTTCCTCTTACTTATTGTCATCACTAAATGACTATTAGTGGGTGAGTTAAGGAGAAGAAAATGATGCAGCAAGAATTGGTTTAAAAGCAGCGGTGGGGAAGGAAGGAAGGAGGAGGCCTTAGTCGATTTCTTTCAGTTTTATCTTCTCAAACTCATGTCTATCTTTTGTTTTTATTTAAGGATTGTGTGCAACTAAATTTTTAGAAGTTAGGGGCTGTTTTGAAGTCCCGAATATAATTGCAAGTTTGTTATGACATTTCGTTTGAATTACTTTTATGAATGGATGAAAATTGGTTCACTACTTGTCTCATTGATTAATCATTTATGTGTTTTCTACGGATGCATGCTTAGTAAGCATATCTAGGATTCTAATGCTATGAATATGTGTGTGTTTGCCCTTGTCGAATGAGGACCTACATATGTTCTGGAGTAGTACTTGTTAATTGCGATTAACATGTGAACCAATTTCTAGGATAAGTAAGACAACGCCAGTACTTACGATGTCTTGTGATGACTCAAACTTTTTTCGTTCTTAATGATTTCTACTTGTTAAATATATGAACACGCCATTCTAGATTGCATGCTAGGGACTAAGTTAAATTTAAAACGCCATTTTCTTAACATCTACATAAGAAAGAGTAATAGGTTGAGTTCTAATATTGAACCAACTTGAGCATCTTCATCCGGAAATAAAAGGAATTTGAATGAAACATAACATGTTTGCATGATTATTTGTTGGTGGATATCAATTCTCCTAACTCGTTTTTCTTAACTTGTGAACTACAATCTATTTTTTTATTATTTAAAATTCGCTTTTGTCCTGTTTTTTTTTTCGATTTAATTTAAATAGAAAATCAACTCCAAAACTCCCAAAAATTTGTATGAGTATAGGTTTGTGTGTCTAGTGTGTTCATATAAAATTTCGTAGACTTTAAATAAGCGTAAGTCGGTCTAATAATTATTTTTCGATGGCTCGTTAGTATGGACAACAACCTAGTTTTTTGTGACATTTTAAGTAGTTAGATAAAACCATTTTTTACGGGAAAGATCCTTATTTTCATATGCTATAATTAACAAATTTTAGTGTTAATAAGGAAAATCAATAAGACATTTGTGTGCTACTTTGTAGTATGCTTTTAATCGTATCATGTCAACAATTGACAAGCATGCGGGGATAGCTCAGTTGGGAGAGCGTCAGACTGAAGATCTGAAGGTCAGGTGTTCGATCCACCTTCACCGCAAAAACATTTTTTCAATTCTTTTTCACACCTTGTCGATGCATTGTGCATGGGACCTCATTCGACAATATCTCGTGTCGTTTTCTTCAAGGCTTTTATATATCACTAAATGAGCGGTGGCTTTGTGACGTCATGCATGTTAATAGTTTTGCTTAGATTTAAGAAGAATTAGGTTAATTATTTGTTAATCATCTGAATTAGACCAACCATTATCCGGAAAAGGATTCTCGCTAGATCTTTTTCAATCCAGGAGATCCCGTGATCATGACCGTTCATCGTATATTGTGCGGTTAGAAATCATTTTAGATTTAAAATTTAAAATTAAATATAAATAATATTTAATAAAAACTGACCGTTCAATATACGATAAACGATCACGTTCACGGAATTTCTCGTAACCCCAAAAGAGGATCCTTTTCAGTCCTCCAACACCGGGATCATGAGTTAGGTGGAGATCACTTTTGCATTGCATGGCGTGTATACAACGTGGACTCCAATACTTCGACGAATAATGAAAATAAAGCTCAAATAACATAGATTCGGATATATTATTTGTGCCCTTTATGCTTGTGATTAGATGTGTTTTGTTGATTCTTACGCCACTTAGCTACGTCACACCACACCAACAATGCTTCCAAATGTCCACAAATCCTCAACGTCATACTCGTCAAACGTGGTCCAATAAGTGCTTAGTAAGATGTCTCACTAATTCACTAAATTTAAAAAAGAGCGAATTGCGATACTTCTTTCAAATAGTAAAAAATGCCTCTTGTTAATGGACAAATATAATAAAGTTAAAAACAATAACTTATTATCAATCATGCATTATAAACAATAACTTATTATCAATCATGCAAAGGAGCGTGAACAACTTTATACAATTTTTAGTCATCAACATGTGTCTTAGTGTAATTACTTTCATAGTATGTATTATTGAGCGGTTCAAAAAATTAACGGTTAGATTTGGCACATAAAAATATAATAAATCTTTTCAACGGTTATATATTATATATAACTCGTATCACTTTAGTATTACGTAACATTACAGCCGAACCGTGCTATGAATTAAAACCCAAAAAATATAGTAGTTGAGCTTAAATTCACATTCAAGAGTTGGTAAACGCCCATATACTCCACCAAACCTGCAGTGACGGAAAACAGTAATGTATATGCATTCTAGTAATATTCGATTCTACCTATTCCTCTTCCCCTAACATTGAACAATTTAACACACTGACGTTATCGTTGTAAAAAAGAAAATCAATTTACCAAAATAATAATCTAGAAAAAGAAAAGAAAATGGTGATGGATTTCTATAAATTATGTGCAGACAAAAAGGTGCTGCCACGAATAAAGGAACAAAACCAAATAGGACGGTCTGTCGCTTTACTCAACGGACTCCCTCCAATCCCAGCCCTCAATCCACCCCTATCCAACGGCCAAGATCTTCAATCTCCCCCGCCATCACCAAAAACAAATCTTAACCGTCAAGATCAAAGAATACGAATAAAAAAAATCAGTAAAATTAAAAACAAGAGGAATATTGTGACTGTAGTCTGTATGTTTAAGCTACCACTACCAGAACACTCTGTCTATAAATAAAGCCCGGAATTCTCGGATTCAGTGTGGCAAAGATTCGAGCTTTCAGGCACCGAAACACTGGGAACACGCTGAAGCTCAAGACCCAGGATTCAGAGTTTCGCTTTTGGTAAGGAAGCACTTTTAGAAACCTCAAAAGCTCATGCAAATGCTTTTGCTTTTCTTGTTCTCGAGTAGTATTTTTGCTTGATGCTGTAATTCCCTTGCTTTTGTACTCTGTTTGAGTCGTTTGTTGCTGAGTTCAAATCCCGCTCCCCATAGTTTAGATAAGTTTAAAGTAGAATATTGTTCTTATTTATAGATTTGGAAGTTGGGTTTTCTTTTTCTTGGAATTAATTTGCTTTTGTTGGGTATGTTCAATTTGTGTTTGTTGTGTTCGTAATGAAGTCTATGTGTTTGACTAGATTCAATGTATATTGAAGCAAGAAATGAACGTCAACAAATTTACATAAAAAATTACCAAACACTCCGATACTAATTTTTCTTTAAAAGCACTTTTACAACTAGAGTTACCAGATACT
>VIEB01000103.1:328062-361191 GCA_006547085.1 Malus baccata
ACTAGCTTACGTTCCTGGGTTTATAGTACCACTGAAATCTCTAATAATGGCTATCTTGGCCTCGGGTGGCTTTGAACCCGGAAACCTGGCAAAGATCTGCACAGAAAAAGTGAGGAAAAAATCGAAAACAGATTCATAGAGTTGACTTGTGAATGGTTTAAGTTGTTACTTTTGGACATGATTTGAGTACTTACTGAAAGCATGCTTTTGGCTGAGTTCCAAAGAGTTGGGAGGGGCTTTCCGTGAACCACCTCACACACTGCTTCCACACAAACATTCTTATATCTCACCTCCACAGTAGGCAATTTTACGCCAACCCTACGAAAACAGTTTGGCATAAAGGAAAAATAAACTTCACTTGATCGCCAAGCAAAAGAAGAAAAGGCTTACTTGTCAATCCTGTTTCTAATTTTGCGCAAGAGTCGAAGATTATCATTTTCAATGTGTTTGATGAGCTTCTCAATGAATAGATGCCGTTCCAGAGCTTGAAGCTTGGTAACATCAACAACTCGCTTTCCTTCACCATCAAACTCGTTTCCCTCATCCTTGTCAAACAAAGATGATTTTAACCGTTCGAATGTTGGCAATCTATTAATGGCCGCCCACTGTTCAGCAAATTGAGCATCCTCCGCATCATCTTTGGCAGAACTCAACGCTGAATTGGCTCGGAAACTGGAGGAATGACTCCGAAAAGATGCCCTAAAGCTTCTTCCGAACTCTTCCAGCTCGATTCTTAGTGACTCTATCTCATCTCTGCCAACCATCTGAGCCATAGTTGTTAGCTTAGAGCGGAACTTTGAAGAAAAACTGAGTGGAAGTAAATATACACATAATTATACACACACACACATATATCTATATGTATACTACTGATGCCAGTCGTGCTTAAACTATGTTGGTAAAAGTAAGATGATGCATCATTCTTATTCTTTCTGTCCAAGGAAGTTGAAATTGCTGTTTTTGAATAAACAACATATTACTCCAGAGAGAGAGAGAGAGAGAGAGAGAGAGAGAGAGAACAAGTTGACTAAATGCGGTTTATTACAAAATCCGGTCGAGTTAAGAGTTAATCAATGAGCTTAATATAATGAAAAAAAGGTCAATTTTTTTATGTAGTCCCTGTGGTGACACACCACTTTTAATGTAACCCTTGTGGTGAAAAAGCTATTAATTAAACCCTCGTGGTGAGCTCTGTTAGCAATTAAGGTCCAAATCCAAAGTTCCGTTAGTCTTCCGTTAAATAAAATTGGTCAAAATTAAGTTTATTTATTTTGGAAAATAAAAGGACAAAAATATGATTGAATTAAAATAAAATTACAAATAAAGAAACTTGTGAAGATAAAAAAAACCCAACAGTTCCCGTATCTCATCTCAGCTCAGGCTCCCAACCATCACCATAGCCACTAGTGGACCTCCATCGTCGTTAACCATAACCTCAAATCCTGTTAACCTAGTCAAATTGCAGATCAAGCCAAACCCATTGTGAAAAACACATCCCACCCTCCAAGTTTGCAGACTAACCAAAACCCAAGTGAAAAAGAGAGATAATATAATTAACCATTCACAAAAGAAAAAATTTCATCATTTTTCATACCATAATATATTTTCCACATTGATGACAAAATTATGTCCAGCCTAAAAAAAAAAAAAAGCAAAGACAAAAGTATGTCTTCCACAATATATTGTGGTTCATCTTAACAAAATGCCATTGAAAATGTCTTCCACAAAATAAACAAATAATCTTGTCTCCCACAAAATGCCATCACTATTGACTTCATATTGCTCCCCACTTTCTTCTAAAACATTTCCATATACCCTTTTACCCTTATCTACATTAGGGTTAGGAATTTCAGTTGACCATAGGCTATTAAGAACTTCATCTTGTACCTGAGCATTGCTTTGAATGTGAGAGAACACTTTTTCTGGGACTTGAGTGGACGCATCACCCATTATCTCATGAAAAAAATCATTAAAGTTTGGTTCTAGAACTAAAATTGACCTGTCCGCATCATGCTCCACATAGATTGTCATTTCCCTTGAACTAGGGATAATGTTAATCATAGCTGATATGTCATTGTCACCATCTAGTGGATGCAAAGCACATTGAGGGTCCTCTCCTGGCTTGGTGAAATGAAATCTCTTCACATGTTTGTATCCAACTTCTTCCATCATATACTTGAGTTCATGAGTTGACAACAAGTCTGGATCTACATTATCAAAATATATCATCTGCCCTCCGCATATGAACTTGAATGTAAACAAATCAGCCCCTGCAATTTGATAGCACATGTATCTCAACCTATGTAATACAGAAAAATCACTTATGCATTGCAGTACTGGCCAACTAGGGCCTACATCAAACCACACTACCAATTACAGACAAAATTGAAAGACATATATGCATTCGAACAGGTACAAAGTGATACAAGAATGAAAATTCAAGTAAGACTAAGACTCTAACTCATGATCAAAGATGTGTTGGCATTGAAAAATAAACAATGGTTTATTTGAAGTATTAGGATTTTCAAACGAAATTAAATCATACCTAAGAAATTAGGTGCGACTTCACCTTTACCCCTTCTCCTAGCCATTGAAGTGGTTTTTCGAGTTTAATTTCACTTGGGTTTTGGTTGGTCTGCAAATTTGAGGGGTGGGATGTGTTTATCACAATGGGTTTGGCTTGATCTGCAAGACTAGGTTAATAGGATTTGAGGTGATGGTTAACGACCATGGACGTCCACCAATGGCTATGATGGTGGCTGGGAGCGAGATAAGATAGGAGAATGTTGAGTTTTTTTATCTTCACAAGTTTCTTTATTTGTAATTTTATTTTAATTCAATCATGTTTTTGTCCTTTTATTTTCTAAAATAAATAAACTTAATTTTGATAGTTTTTATTTAACAGAAGACTAACGGAATTTTGGATTTGGACCTTAATTGCTAACAGAGTTCACCACAGGGGTTTAATTAATAGCTTTTTCACCACAAGGGTCCCATTGAAAGTGACGTGTCACCACAGGGACTACAAAAAAAATTTGGCCTGAAAAAAATTATAGCTACATATGAATTATGTGATTGTCAATGTGATAAAAATATTGGGGGTGTGCTATCCACACATCCCTTTTTACTTCTCACACACTCCTTGTTAATTTATGTCCGTTGATCTTCTTCATTTCATCTGATCCGACGATCAAAAATTAGAAAGGTGTGTGAGAAGTAAAAAGAGGTGTGTGGATATCACACCACAAATATTGAGTCCACTGATTAATTGGAGTCTTAGCATAGAAGAATACTTGGGAAATAAGGAAACAGGTGGGATTTGATCACTACCCGTTTCGCAAGAAATTGAAAAACCGAAAACTCTGACGAATCCGATTTACTTAACTATGTCACCAGAAATTTGATGAAACAAGGACAAGTTAATTTATAAAAAAAACAGTGTCTTGCTTGGCAAGAAACACGGCACACAATGTTCTTAATTATGTGGACGGGAAATTGCAGGAAAAAAGACTAAAATTGGCAATTCCTAAACTAACGCCTGAATCTTTAATGTCTTAGACTAGTGCATGTCTTAATTGTAATTATTTTAGTCTAAGTATGTCTCTTGACAATCACAAAAATAATAAGCATTTCAAAGATATTCACTCAGGTAAGTTCTTCATGCATATCCATTACATATAGTTGGGTTTGTTTTGGTTCAAATTCATTTAGTTTTGGCTGCATACGAACTGACTGATTTGGTTATTTTAGTTTGGACTTAAATAACAGCCCATTTAGTTGTTGTGGCTAATTGGGAGATATTGTTGGCTAAATAGGTTTTATCTGATTAAAACTTGGAGCTTATTTGACGCCTATCACATGCTGAGAAAAAAAGTGGTTATAATTTGCAATTAGTTTGCTAGCCATATTTCTTCCTTTTTCATCTTATTCTTGTAGAGCTTTAAGTCATGTTGACTTCTCCTGTTGCAGCATATTTATAGATGCATTATATTAGGGTTTCTGGGGCTGCTGCCGCATGCGTTTAAAATACAGGCTATTTATTACTACGGTCTGGTGGTATTTCTCTTCATTTGTGAGTGAAACCAAATTAGGTTGCCCATTATGTGGCTTAGCCTAACTCCTCCCTCTCCCATGTGACAGACTGTCCCTAATTTTACTATTTTAAGAATTTTAAAAGTATGAATTTACGGAAATGCCCTAGAGGTGAAGGTTTTTGACTTTCGTTGACCACCGTATAGTGAGAGATACGAAATTCTTTTAGCATATTCATGAAGTACTCGACGATACAAATGCATAAAAACAAGCAGAAGTGAATTTGGAGTTACGGGTAAAGTTTTATGGAACTGCAAATCCAAAAAATCCGTTGGTACGGACACTTTATTATTTTATGCATTTACCATATTTATATGGTTACTATTTTAATATTAGTTGATAGAAAAGTTAGGAAAAAAAGAAGAAGAGGGAATTAGATAGAAGAGAAAAACAAAGGAAGAATGAGGGGGCGGAACTGCCCAATCGTGGAAGAGGAATAAGGGAATGAGCAACCAATGAGGAGGAGAGATGAAGAGAATGGCCAATCAGAAACAGAAGAAGGGAGGGGAAAGGAGAGAAGAAAGTGGGGGAAACACGGGTTAGCCCGTGTAACTCGTCGGGCACCACCCACACCGCCACTTTCTCTACACTTTTCCGTCGGTTTTCCAGCTATCTAACCCTTATCACCACCTAAAAACAAATCCTTATCTTCCTCTCTTCCATTTCCAACCAAATTTTATTGGGTTTGAGCTTGAATTTGAGTAGAACGAAACCCATGGGTTCCATGGGTGCCATGGTGAAATGCGATGATTGTGAAGGTAACCTAGTAAATTAACAGTACCAAAACACTCCCCTAGAACCCAGGAACAAAGCCCAAACAAGTTTTGGAGCATCGAGTTCGATTGGAGGACAAATTTTGGAGAACACCCAATTTAAGGTTTCCGTACGGTTTGAGCTAAATTGGGGCTTTTCTCAGCAAAATTGGCCCTAGTCACAGGTATAAAACTTGTTCCACTCATTGAGATCTTCATTCCTGTAAAATTTGAGAATTTTTAGAAATAGTTGATTTTTCCAGTGAGTCAGGGTGGCCGACCGCCACCCACGGCGGCACGTGGTCAACGGACTGACAATGTCATTCTAAATCTTATTAGATGCCCTAAGTTCCTATTTGAGATCCATATGATGTGAATTGATTATTGTGAACCTAGTTTGATTAAGGTATATTATTTTATTATTATAGCAATCGATGATCCAACCGTTGGATAATCATCAAACTTTAATATGTTATAGTACGTAATATTCAAGGACCATAGGAACTTATGGATCAGGAATCAGATATACAGATCTTCCCGAATTGGATTTGTAAGTTCAGAAAATAAAATGTTAACCTCCTCTTGGTTTTGGCAATTGGTGGAGATCCGACCGTTGGATCATAATGAAACTTTAGAATGTTGTTCTAGAAGTATAACGTGGATCTTTGGAAGTAAGGGATCGGAAATCCGTGATGCAGAGCTTTCGAATCGAACTGCGTAGGGATGTGTGTTATGTAAGTTACATATTTTATTGATAAGAATTATGAGTTGTGATTTGATAATTCTTCTAGGCGCCAATCGTTCGTAAGCCTCTATGGTTGTGCTAGGGAGTTGTAGCATGAACTCTAGGTGAGTGGGCTTTTGGTTTTCAGTATATACTTATATACTTGGTATTTTTCCCAGAAAATGTGTTTAAATGAAATTATGTTTTGAAATGCCAAGCCTATTGATTTATACTTAGACTATGAAATTGTATGGTGTGTACATATGTGATTTGACATGATGGACGCTCAGGTAAGTACCAGGTGAGTTGTAGATTGTTATTGTGAATTGACGTTTATGTAAGATGTGTTGAGAGCTCATAAACCTACACCCCGGTGATAGTGCTCCCACCCGTGGTTAGGGTATAATCCTTCACGTGATGTTCACCTCCCGCACCATACGCTCACCTTGGATCCAAGTTAGGTGCACAGGCATGTCGTACAGACCACTATAGGTGGTTCCGACTCGTAGGTGACCCGCGATTATTCGCACAATCTTCACATGGTCGTAGCATTTGAGCGTATTTATTTACACCTAGTCCTGTCATACAGACCACTATAGGTGGTTCCGACTCGTGTGCAGGTATATTTGATGAGCTATGGATTCAGCCGCACAGACCACAATAGGTGGATCCAGCTGACATATTACTTTTATTAATTTACTTCACCTGGTTTACTCGTTATTGATGCTAAGATATTTGACATGGCATATATGTTTTGCTAATTCGAGTATGGTTTCGATATATGTATATATTCTATTTTCTGGGAAATTATACAGGTTTTACGGCGAGGGGTTAGAACTTTTGTTAAATGAAATAGTTTTGAAGAGCTTTGTTTTTGCCCACTCACACTTTCTGTTTTGCGCCCCTCCAGGTTTAATTTGCTGAAAGTTCATATCGACGAGGATTCTTGGCAAATCTCAGGATAGGTGGTTACTTCTGAGGGTATAATCCTTATCCACTCCATTGTACTTACTTATGCTCTAATGTCACGTGTGAAGTGGGTTTATTCCTGCTCACCAGCACACTTTGGTATTTAGGCACTCTTAGGTTCAAATTTATTCATATTTTTCCACATCATCACACTTTATGGCTTCGTCACCTTTCAGGTGTCGGCCAGCACAGCTCGATTCGGAATCCTAGTAGACATTCCGGATCGAGGTGTGTCACCTTAGTGTAAAATATATCATTGTACTAAAAAAAATACAGATTCTGCTGTTCAATTGCGGTCATACACATGCACTGCTAAAAGAGATTTTTGCGGCTTCCTTATTAGTCGGCAGCCATGCATTAGGAAGAAAAGAAAATCATATTTTCTTCGTTGTTTTTTTAAGAGTATTGCTGCATGTGTTAGGTTTTTTTACAATTCATTATCAGATCATAATCTATGTTTCTCTCATGTGTTGCATGCATTAGAATAGGCTTTGGTTTTGGTTGCTACTGCATGTATTAGAATATGCTTTTGGGCTTTTGTTTTTGTGCCGTTTGCATTGATATTTGTATTATACTCTCTATCGCTGCATGAAATATCATTGGAGATCAAAAGTATGTTGGCTGCCTCAAGTACACAGAGAGCTACCTTCATTTAAGAAAAATCAGTAGTTTTATTGCCGAGTGTCTTTAAAGAGAGTTTATTTAATTTTTAGCCATTGATTTTTCATGTGCTTTAATTTGATATCGATTATGAAAATATGCCTTGTGATTTTTGTAATCGGTTGATTTTCAAAAATCATTTCATTTCATACATCTTGCATGATTGCGTTAGTATCTTGCAAAGTTTGAGGAGACAGTGATTGACGGTCACGTTAGTGTCATGCCACTTCCACTTGAAGGCTGAAGAGAGATCAAGTAACAAAGCGCGAAGACAAAACTGCCAACTAGTATATGTGTCTAGTTGATGAGTTTTGAAAGTCTTTCTTTACTCATTTCTCTTAGAGTTTGTCTTGGCTTGGGAGCCTGAGGATTTTCCCAGTGGTGGGTTTTGCCTCGATAAATCATACATCTTGTTTGTTGTGATGTGGATGTGAAAATTAAATTGAGAATGAAATTTGAATTAGATTTCTAAGTTGGAACCTATTCACCCACCCTATGTGTATGATAGTTTGATGCATAATATCCAATCATCGAATACGTGATGATCGTAAATATGGCTGCCTGGATAAACAGATAGGGAACTTCAACTGCGACCTGCGATTTTCGATCATTGGTTAAAGTAATAACAAGCTAGCAGCATTTGTTAGATTCATTGTAACCTTGAGGAGTACTACATTGTACAAACAAAGCGTGAAGCGATACATAAGAAAATTGTACCTGTGCAAGTGAAATACATCCCGGAAAATTTTTCGTGACACATAACAGTTCTCTCTGTTGCAATGCGTTGCAAAACGGTTGAGCTGTTATTTATGCCCATGAAGAGGACACCGGCGTACATTGAACCAAATACGTTGAACAAATTTTGCTTGTCTCTCTGCTAGTAAAAAACTTCTAGTCTCTCAAGCGTCATGACATCTCGGAAGGAATTCCATCAATGACTAAGTACTGCGAGAGAAAAATACGAGGCCCCCAAGTAGTAACTATCATGAAGAAAATCTAAATCCGTTCGAGTCCTCAAAAAACATGGTCATTGTAACAGATGCAATGATGATAATCTGCAGCGGAAAAATAGACAGCATTCTTGCAGAATTCCCAAGTAAACTGAATTGAAAAGTAGAAATTCAAGAGCACAAACGATGACCTCAATTGTTTTGAATATATCGAAAAAAGAATTCCTCTTCATGAAAAGAAGTTCTCTTGATGCACAAGCCCTGAGGAGTTCACGTTTCGAAAGAGAATACTCGCTAAAGGAGAGAGCATTCTCATGGTTTTTTGTCTTATCGTATGGCTGTGACAGATCTTCCTCTAGCTTCCTCCCGAAAGAAGATGCCTTGAATTTTTTTGAAAACATATTGACGGGCACATAGTTGTGAGGTTCGGTGCGATACCAATAGTGTGATTGATCCTTTTCAGAGATACCTGCAGAACCAAAATATAAACTGTTTCCTTAATCTGAAGGAACGAGAGAATGAACAGGAATGCATCATAAGCTGCAGCTCACTTACCTCTTGAATGCAATCAGCAACCGCTTTCCTCTCAGGACACTTAAACCCACAATCCTCGAAAATTTTCAACACATGATCACGTGGACCGTGATAAACAACCTTCCCTTCTGACATTAAAATAACGTCATCGAAGAGATCAAAGTTCTCCGGCGCTGGCTGAAGAAGAGAAACTAGCAAAGTAGCATCTGTTATGTGCGCCGGATGCTGAAGACAAGCAACAATCAGGAATGCAGCGGAACAGTCTAAGCCGTTTGTTATTTCATCCATGAACAAGGCTTTTGCTGGACCAACGATCATCTCCGCTGCAACATATTAATCCACGTCTTAAAACTATCTGTAATCTCCGTAAAACCTTCTAAAACTATCAGTATTTCTATTTGCATTACCTGTTGTGAGTCTCTTCTTTTGAACACCAGAGATGCCTCGTCTCATGGCGTCTCCAACCAGCGTGTCCGCACATGTATCAAGTCCAAGGATCTGAAAAACCACCACGAACATTATAACATGCTCGGAAGCATTTGTGCAGACACGAACATTATAACACGCTGAGAAGCATTTGTGCAGACACTAATTTCACCTTCAAAATGTAGTCCGTCTGAAGGGTTTGTTTTAGTCCTTGAACCGAAATTGCCGGTCATAAGTGAGAACAATGTCGCAATCATGGAGTGAATAACCTTCAAGTACTCGGTCTGAAGAGTTGCTTAACCTTGACGAAGAACGCAAATTGTGAGAAATCGATGAGCTCGCAACCTTGATGGAGAATCGAACTAGGATGTGCCGTACAGAATACTGGCCTGAAATTCATTCTCAATGACTAGAACACTCTGTGATGGTTAAAGACGGTCAGAGTTGAAATACAACTTCTCGGTGCCCAAAGAAGCACACAAGTTTGATAACCATTTTTCCAATATTGCTTTAATTTAATTAATAACAAATTTGGAATTTGCATGTCTTCGAAGAGAATTAATTTTCACTCCCTATTTCTCCTTTTGCACTCCTCTTTATATTTATCTCTCAAATATTCTTTGATTCGTTCAATCCTAAAGCCACGAGAGGAGTGCAGAAGCCAAAAACGAGAATGTGAACATCACTTCCCGTCTCAGAATATTATGAACTAATTCAAAGACAATATTCAAGAGATTACAAATTATTTAGTTATGGTTTTGAGCATCTCATGGCTACAATATTCATAACACATTATAAATGGACAGATATGTTTTATTGATTGTCTGGTGACCACGGAAAGCATAGTCACTCAGTGTCGAATTGGATATCAAATATGGAGAATACATGGACGTGCTTTTACTGTCTAAATCTCACCCCTTAATATCAAATTAAACTGTAAGTGACCATGTATACGAGTCACCAGGTGACCAAAAGGACGAGACTCGGAAGCCTTGTTGTCTAAACTAAAAGGGAGCAATTTCATCCACCAAATTTGAAGAGCAAATCATTCTGTACATAACAAAGCCCCTATTGTTTTGGGTTCTTCACAAACACCACCACTTTCATACACAATACATTTCTCCATCTACAAAAAATAATAAAAACAAAGAGAAAAAAGGAGGGGGGAAAAGGGATGCAAGGATCATCTCTCCTCCCCATCAATCCCTTCTACCACATATGTCCTAACAGCATCAGCTCAGAGTATCAGACAGACAAACCCAAGAATTTACGAGTAGAGAAAAAAAATTTAAGAATTACCCTCACTTTATATTTCCGACATCCTTAAACGAATCACTGGGTTATTACGTCCGTTGGTAGCCTTTGCTCTCTGATCTTGAACCCGGATAATCACTCCGATCAGTGTCTGAATTTTCACGCTGGGAATCAATTTCCACACTACCTCCTTCAGTTCTTCGGTGCCTTCGATCCTGAACATTAAGAGGAAAAATTGTGTTCAGAAGACAGGTGAAAATCATCTCTTTGTATAAAAGTTAACGAAGCCTGCATCTTGTGAGGACTGAAAACAAAATGGATAAGACGATGGGAGAACAGTATGTAAAGCGTGGGGAGAGATTTTGATAGAATATTGAGCGATTAAACGCACGAAAAGGTTAAATCTTGTGCATGGGAAAATGTTTTGGTCATTTGAATCGAAATTCAATTCGGGAGACAGCTAAACAAGCTCTACATTTACAGATGTAACAAGGACATGTCAGAGGCAATGTGGTCAGAAAATGGAATCAGATATTTCCTTCCGGGATTCAAATGCAGTCGAGCCAGACCAGAAGTTGCCGGTTCATTCTCTTTCTAACAGACATAATTTCAAATTAATATCCAACAGAAATTGTGTTTTAGAGACGGAATGAAAATCTAACCTCTCTTGGTATAGGATATTCCTCAGATTCGAGCATGCGGACAACTTGGCTCATCTTGGGTCTTTTTTCAGAATCTGGATCAACACACCTCAAAGCAGTCAAGAGGGCTCGTTTTAGGGCTCTTGTCGATGGTCTCACCTCAATGTTTGGGTCTACCACTTCTTCGGATCTTCTGCTTCCAACCATCATTTTTAGCCAATCAACCAGATTTACCTGTGAGCATTAAGACTACATGTCAAACAAAACTCCAGAAATTCATTCAGCAAAATGAAATGTTGATCAAACGATTGACATTGCAACATTAAAGTTCTATTGCCATTTCTGTCTGTGGAGTATCGAAGTCCAATGTAAACTCTACCAGATTACTCCTCAGGTAAGCTCAGCGGTTAGTCAGCTAAGTACATGAAAGTTTTGGTTTTTACAAATCCAGAACCAGGCCAAGTATATTTAGTAGGAAAAAACAGAACCAAAGCGATTCGGAAGGGTCAATTTTAGGGAGGGCCTATGTTGGGCTAGACAATCTGCGCACTCCTAAGCATATTTTGACTGTATATTGTCTGTTGACTGTTGTCATTCACTGTGTAATATGTATTTTCAAAAGACATTCACTACTTAGTGCAAGCAATAAATCCAACTTGCATCAAGCACTTATGATTCTACGCTGACAAAAATGTGGTATCTTAAGATGGCTAGAGCGCATACCTCATGAGCAGGGTGACCATAGTCCACAGGGTCTCTTCCAGTAATTGCTTCTAAGAGCAAAACCCCAAAGCTATATACATCGCTCTTTTCATTCAATAGTCCAGTATTAGCATATTCAGGAGCCACATACCTGAAATTTTTTGGTAACAGGGACAATGATTACACGAGAAATAATTAATCATCAGCATCAGTTATCAATTTATTCTGCACATCTAAAACTGAAAGACACGACATTTTTTAGGGGCCAAAACAAACCATGCTCAAGAAAGAATACTAACCCGAAGGTTCCCATAACACGCGTTGTCACATGACTAGTTCCTGCACCCAGCAGCTTGGCCAGCCCAAAATCAGATACCTTGGAATTGAAGTCTTCATCAATCAGTATATTGCTTGACTTAATGTCTCGGTGTATCACTTTTGGTTCAATGGCCTCATGTAAATAGGCAAGACTGCAACAAGTATATCTCATTAAGTGAAACTAGGAAACCTGGAAAAAAGAAAGTAATTATGTTGGTGATTTGACTTACGCTTTTGCGGTCCCAAGGAGAACCTTTATGCGTGCTTCCCAAGTGAGATATCCATGGTGGCGCATTGCTCCGTGAAGCCACTGCTCCAAGTTTCCATTGTTGACATACTCGTAGACCAAAATCCTGAAATTTTGAAATGCAAACGAGACCAGTTATTATAGTTTAGCTGCTACTTCAACAGTCCTAGGCTATCATATACTCAATACACTTCTCAAATAACAAAGCCACAAAAAACAATTCAAAAGAAAATGGTACCTATGAGTCCCTTCAACGCAGTATCCCAGGAGTCGAACCAAATTCTTGTGGCGCACATGGCCAATTGCTTCAACTTCCACCCTGAATTCTTTCTCAGCTTGGCCTCTAAAGACAATATAACAGGTTCAGACAAGTTCATGGAACCAGGAAAGGTGAATGGAGAAACCAAAATAGAGTCAAGATACAGTCATATTTAAACTCACAGGTTGTTTAGGATCTTTTTAACGGCCACTGGAGTCCCATTGATGAGATGTCCCCGGTAAACAACTCCATATCCACCCTCACCAAGGACATTATCCTTTGCAAACCGGTTTGTTGCAAGCTCCAGGTCCCTTAATGTAAACCAGTGCCCCCAACCCAAATGTGAGAATTCAGGCAGACCAACCAGAGGAGACGGTGCAGTTATTGGATACGATGAGGAAGCCTTATACACAGTAACCGTGCTGGAACTCCCTTCTTCTCCAGAATGGGACAGGACACCATCATTTTCTAGACGATTAAACGAACCTGACTGGCTGCTATTTTCTCCATTATTTGATTTTCCCATATCCAAATGGACCATGATCTTATCGGATTCTCTGTCACTAGATTTGTCGTGAATGGTGAGAAGAATTCCATCACGAGGAGCAAACTCCCTAGCGGATACTTGCTCCACCCGCACTTCCTTAATCTCTTTCGAGACAGTTGGGATTTGACTAAGGGGTATCCTGTCACGAGCTTTTCTCGATTTCTTACGCCAAGTAAGACACATTGATAGCACAGTAAGGATAGCAATGATAAACAATGCAACAGCAATTCCAATTACTTCCCAGACTTTTAGATTAAAGATGGGAGTTTCCTTGGATAACTCTGATTTGAGATCAGAGGCCATTCTATCAGCTACCAACAAGCCTACACATACACAGCAGAATCTCACATTAAATTTATTCTGATTCATCATTCATATCACTATAAAAAAAATTCAAAATCTGTTCTTTCAATCCATTGCAGCATCTAGAGATTAATAAAATACAAAGTAAGTATATTTTTTCATCAATTCCACAAATACACACATACACACACATATAAACGCAATAAAAGGAGAGAACTTTGAAATGCGACCAGCTTAAATTTCACTTCAATCATTTTACCACCAACATAAACAACAATTCCCAAATGATTTTAAATTTGTAAACGTAAATTCACTCACTTACCTCTTTGAGATGGAACTCAAAAGAGCAATCTTGAAAAACCAGATCTTTGAAACCCCTTCAACATTCTTTATCCCAAATAAGGCACAATTCCAGATCTCTAACCAGAACTAAGAAAAACCCAGAAACATACACCAAGAAAACCTCTCAAGAAACCCAAAAGATCCCACTTTTCAATAAAATTAATTTAAAAAAAAAAACAAATATAAGCAGTAAACTCAAATCCCTTTGTGGGTTTTCACTGTGGGCCAAATGTGTTTCTGAATCTAAGTTGGGAAGGAGCTTTCCGGCACCAAAACTAATCCATCTCAAAAATCCACACCCAAAAAAAACCAGAAAACTCCTGTGCCTGTGCAAAAATGTACAGGGTCATGGAAAAAAAGTGATCTCTGTGAGTGGATGGGGGATATAAGAAGAAGGGGTGGAGTTATCAGTGGTAGGTCAGGTGGGGAGTTTTTAAGACCCACCCACTGCTGAGAGTTTCCTTACAAACAGTAAAAGGGATGCATGGAATTCTGTGATGTTTAAAGGTACTGAGATTTTCCTGATTTGTTTGTGAAACATGACTGATTGGAGTTTACCAGTAATTTACTTTATTAAATTATTTTTATTTTTTCATTATTAATGTATTTATTTTTAATAATTTATTGCTGTATTTGTGTCTGTATTCACACTCACAGCTCTGAAAGTTCTCTGCTTTTTTGTTATATTTATTGTCATTTTGTAATAAAAAAGTATTTATTTATTTTTAATTATAAACTTTATATTGTCGAATCTCAACCGTCTACTTGGTCAAGTCTGAGTTCATAGGTTACAAACTTTTATATGGAACTGTTAGGATATCTTACATGCAAGTCTCAGCAATTACTGAATTTTGGAATGTCAAAGCCATCTGTCAACAGTTGTCTTCATCCTTATCACATAAAACCCAGTAGTCTTCATGAACTAATTAGCAGAAAATTGCTATCAGATTAGTCCTATAAACTGTGGATCATTAGTGAAACTACTTGTTTTGTCTGTAATTTTCTATGGATTTTGATTCCCCTAAGAAAGTAATTATCTAGAACGAGGTTGTGTATCTCTTTATGTCTGATTTTCTTCTCACGTGACAAGTCATATGAGGAGACAAACAAACATTAAAAGCATACAACACGTTCCATGTGTTCAATTGACATTTTGATGGTTGAAACTAAACCAAATTGTGTATTACGAATTTGCAGTTTAGACAATTCAGTCGGTTTGATGTCCACCCCTAATAAACGCAATGCAATTGATGGTCTAATATCTTTAATCATAATTTTGAGAAATTCTTGCCAAAAGATTAAGAAAAAGAAGAGGTGTTCATGAAATTTGGGTATAAATCTTGATGATTGTTAAAAGTGGTTCAATGAGCCAGATCACGGGCTGGAGTACTAAATTAGTACTACTAATGCGACCCTATGAACCAAGAAAGGAAGGGGATAGGTCACGGGACAGCAAGGCATGTGGTGCCATCACCAGAAAAAATTGGTTCACCAATAAATACTGAATCAAGTGAAGTATAAGAAAGAAAAATGTAATATCTAAAAAGGGTATAATTTGAAGGGAAATGGTAAACACACACGTTTTTTAGCCGCTTACGCACTTTTGTTTAATTTTGGCCGTTGATTTGTTTAATTTATTGGTTAGAGATAAAAATAATTGTGTGAAAAGCTAAAGTGAACGTGTGAAAATCACTTCCTTTAAACCCAAAACACCAAAATACTATTCTTTTTCCAAATGATATGGCAATTTTTTAATTAGAACAGTAGAATACTATTAAAACTAGTATAATATACTATAAAACGATGGAACTAGTTGTTACATCATATGGGTTTTAGTAAAGTCTTCTATATCCAACAAAAAGAGAGGGTAAAGTCTTTTATTTGTTTAAAGCTTGTATATATTATAAATTTTGTAACAATCTTCTTGCCTTTAAAAAAAATTAAATAAATAAACTTTCAAATTGCTCTGAGTAAGAGAAAGGTAAGTTGCTTTGGCAGTTGATGTAGTTAATTTGGCTGCAGTTTTTATCCCATGTGCGCTTGGGCCTTGCGCATGACTCCAATTGCGATGCTAGCAATGTAGACAACGATAGTGCAATTAAATATCAACATTACAGTAACAATGTTTATGATTAGTACATAATATATCGTATTTGGTAAATATTGTTAACATGACGTTGATCTGTAAGCTATTTATTTTTCAAAATTTCTAATTGAATTTAGATTACCAGAAATAATTTATAAACTGATTTCAGATAAAGAAAAAGGAAAATACCTGTGACATATTCAGGTGATATAACTATGAAACATAAAGTATGGGAGATGCTTTAGATTTAGAAACCATCATTTAGTTAAATACAAAACAAATTCAATGATTTATTGATTTATATTATACAGGTATCCTATCTAGCATAAGTTGTCCACTTATTGGTAGTTTAATTTCCTTCCAACCTGATCTCAGTTTTTAAATTAAAACTATACATTAATTTGGGACCATTAGATTTTTTTTAGCTTCTTTTAACATGGCTAGCATAGATCATATATGTACTCCAAATTGTCTTGTTTTTTGTTGTCTTTACACCATAAGGACCATTAGGTATTAATTCATATATGTATTGGGTGGGTTGGTTGGGTTGGATTTCAATCCGTATACAACTCAAAAGGCTCAGGTTGACGTTATAAAAATTCATTTTCACGTAAGAAAATGGACAAATCAACTCTCCCTAAACATTTTAAGGCGAGTGGGGTTGGGTAGGTTCAACAAGTTGAGATTACTTACTTTCATTCTTATTCCTAAAGTGAGTTTGAGTGACAAATAATCCAAAACACATATAATATAAACTTAAATCTTGTGGATTTGGTATTTTAGAGTCACTATTTATTACTTAAGTTAAATTTCATCAGTTAACTAAAGTATAAATAAACAAGTGTGTACAAGAATTATTAAATTTTGTGTATGTGTGTATAGAATTGTTGATATTCGGGTGGTTCGGTTTCAATCAGGTTAATAATATTTCAACCTAGCTCAACCCACCTATTGGGTTGGTGAGTCATTTTCAATTACGTTAATAATACTTTAACCCAACTCAATCCACCTATTGAGCGGGTGGTCGGGTTTCTACTTGAAAACAGATTTTAAAGTTTACAACACAATCCAGCCCAACTACTTTCGGTTGGATTGGTCCGTAAACCCACTGAATTAATTTATTAATTTGTAACCAAAATATTGAATATGTTCACCTCATCTCTCGACATCAAGTTATCATTGATATCTCACTTCTGCGATGAAATCCATCACTCTTGCTGAGGCATACTACATTTACATTGTGACAACCCATCCCTACTTTTACGGTTTTATTAATTTTTAAAAACGTGAATTGACGAAAATGCTCTAGAGGCAAGAGTATTGACTTTCGTTGACTAGCTTATAATGAGACTTACGAAATGTTCTTTTAGCGTATCCCTGTAGTACTCGAAAATATGAACGCGTGGGTGCATGTAGAATCGGAACCGAAATTACAATAGGGGTTTTACGGAACTACAAATCCGAAAAGTACATTTGTAAAAATTACTGTTTATTATTTTATATATCTCTCATAGTTGTTATTATTATTATTATTATTATTATTGGTTGAGAGAAATGAAGGAAAGGAGAATGTTGGACGGAGGGAAGAAGAAAAGAGGGGGTTGCTGCCTAATCAAAGGAGAGAAAGGAGAAGAGTGAGACCCAATCGGAAAGGAGGAGAAGATGAAAGACCAACCAATCAGAAAACAAAGAAAGGAGAGGGAATCAATCAGAAAGTGGGAAAGGAGGGGAAAGGAGAGAGGAAGAAAGTGGGAGAAAGCGGCTAACCTGTATACCCCATCGGACTCGACCCGTGAGCCACCTTTCTAACGCTTTCCCGTCGATTTTCAGACGATCCAAACCTTGCCACCACCTGCAAACTAACCATCATCCTTCCCTCTTCCATTTCCACCACACTACACTTTATGGCTTCGTCACCTTCCGGGTGTCGGCCAGCACAGTTCAATTCGGAGTCCAAGTGGACATTCTAGGTCGGGGTGTGTCATACATGCATATAGACTCCCAAATTAATTTCAATATTGATCAATCAAATTTATAAAAATATGTTTCTCTAATTTATTTTTGTGATAGAGAAGCAATATTCTATATTAAATTCATCTAAAATTACGGGAAAAAAAAAGTTCGAACTCAAGTGCAAAGGGAGAAACACTGCCCTAATCCACTTAATTACATCCTAATCTACAGTTTTCTTATTTTATTTTTAATTGCAAATCCGTGGTCCAGCCCTACACATAGCTACCAAAGTTAGGTCAACATCCACATGTCCACTCATATAAACATAGAAGTAGAATATTGGTACGTGCTTTTTTTTAGGCATTATGGTTCCATCAAATTATATGAAGTTTTTAATTCATCGAGCTACCATAACATTTCAGTGTCGATCGACATCTCGACCTGTCTGAACAATTGTTTGTTCCTAACTTGGCAAAAGAAGCCATCTGAAGCGATATATTTGGATTGTGCAGTTGTATACATATATTTTCATATGTTAGGTGGATGCATGGTTACGTGTAGTTTGCCCCAGCTAATATAACGGTGGTATTATATTTACTTACTTTATTTGGCAACATATTTGATTTTATTTGGTTCATTCTCGTGTGGGCATGAATTACATGACATTGACCTAATTAATTAAAGCTAACTGTGTCTGCAATCGACCTTCAAATTACTAGGTTTTGTATGAATCTGATCCCTTCCTTGACACGCCAAAGTTCTTATGAGCAAAATGGTCATCATGATTCATCACCATATATCATTAATCACCACAACATTAGCGTAACACTTTCATTTTATGAGCTTGAAGTAGTGGTTTTGTGTGTGCTATACGTAATTTTATCCTACCATATTCAAGGAAATTTCCATTTTACGTGCCCTAGCCGGCCTCATTGGAACCCTCTCCGTCATATCTCTTTTCTAATTTTTTTAGTTTCAAGACTCAATCGACCCATTTTGAAGCCATGACATTGAACTACTGGCATCGTAATTGGTATTAATCTACATAAGTTCTTCAAAATGGGGGTGGACTGAGTTTTGGAATTAATCTACATATGTTCTTCAATATATTTTGAAGAAATAAAAATAATTAATTAACCTTAAAATATATACTGTTAAAATTAAAAAAAATGGCCAAATTTTACAAAATAAAATTTTAGCAAAGTCGTGAAATAATACACGTACGTATTTATTACATAATAAACCAGTTGCGATTTTACTTTGTATAGGGTTTCATGATTGCAATCATTTTGACAAGGTTAACCATTTATTATGAAATAGAAAACAGAGTATACGACGTCCGTTGATTAATGAGATATGTTTTTATTATATGTGAATGTGATTGTTTCCATGCACCAGTGCAAGACTGTAAGCGACGTCGGTCTCTAAAT
Organism: Malus baccata; assembly: GCA_006547085.1. NCBI lineage: Eukaryota > Viridiplantae > Streptophyta > Magnoliopsida > Rosales > Rosaceae > Malus > Malus baccata. The sequence goes on from VIEB01000103.1 coordinate 347,252, forward strand.
TTAGTCAGCCACACGCAACCTGTGAAAGTGATTTATTTGTTTTGGTCTGATCTGATGATTGTGAAATTGCTCAGTACTATTCTACGTGTTTACATGCATTCATTGGCTCATACGTTTACACGCTCATATATTATTACATCAATTAGGGTTTAGTACTGAACTAGTTTTTGGCATTTTGTTTCTAATTCCATGCCGTGGATAAGGGCCAAGCACGACTTTTGACTTTTGAGTCCACCAAAAGGCCTTTTTGTAAATTCAAAAGTTAATAATTTTGTATAACCATGAATGTTAACATATTTGACCACTCCTACATATCATATGAATTGTTGCATATGTGCCATCACACATCATAAGGATTGTTTTTTTTTCTCTTTCCTCCAACCATTGCAAAAAAGTATGCACCTTTTGTCAACCATTTGGTACATTGCTTAAGGTGTTTATGAAAATATACAGATTAAAGTTGAACTTGGGAATTTTCTTGGTTTTGATACAGTAACAAAATTGGACTTGAAATTTTCCAATGAGGGAGAAATCTTGCTGGATGGTAATATTACAGTTACAAAATGTGAGTGGCTAGTTAACTGATGGTGTACAATATAATGAGCTGATTTACTGACTACTCACGTTCCACAACTATTTCGTAAGATTTCTTACATTTTAGAAAACCCCTTATATACTCACATTAAGCATAAATTGGTGGCTTGTGTCCAACAAAAAGCCTTGAGCAGGAGGTGAACTTTTCTTTTGTCGTAATACAAAAGAAACATGATATCCAATGACACTACTACAAAATAAATTACCTATAGCTGGCGGTTCTAAAATCAACAAGTAAACATAATTTATGTTGGATATTAGGTACAAATCCGACATAAACTCATGTAATGTTGGATAACAGAACCGACACCATTGCTAGCGTCATGAAAAGGCTTTTGATGTCAGTTAGTCCCCTTATTCCGCCATGAAGAAGGAAAGCAATATAAAATAAAAAAATTATACTAGTGTCGCATAAAAGTGATATTGAAACTCACGTCAGACACATGCGACATTAAAAAAAATGATAGTAGAGTTGTTTAATAAATAAAATAAACAACTCTACTATCACCCATAAACGACACCACAAACCATTAATAAAAAATAAAAAATAAAAGTCTGTCTCAGTTCCCCTGTAGACAACTTCCACTACTATTCCTGGCCACCACTCAGTTCCTCCTCCTCCATTTCGTGCTGCCCACTGATCATCATGACTTAATTAGACCCACTCAACTCACTTCCACCCCATGACTTAATTACATACCATTTCAAAATTCCTAATACATTTCTATAGTTCAGGGTCCGAGTGCAGAAGGGTCCACATTGCTTAATCAGTTTGGTCTAAGAGTCCATTTCCATTTTTCTTTTACTGGACACAGGCACATACATTAAGTCATTTTAGCTCATAATTTTTAGGGCTCTATATAGATTACATATTCAAAGAGGTTTTATACCTTTAAAAATTATGGATCTACGATTTCCAGTGTCCTTACTTTTCAGATCCAAAATGAACATACATGAATTTTTATATGGATTTTCAAACTGCTGATCTTACTGAACAAGAACATAAAAGGGGAGCTCAGTGGGTTATACCTTTAAATGACGGATTTAGAACGGAGACAACTCCGTGGTGGTTTTTCCTTGAGATGCGATTTGGGGCTATACCAGTGATTTCATTTTTTATTTTTTTTACAGATCTCAAGTCCCTGCAAAAGAAACAACACAAGCATGAGGAGTTGAAGATTTTTTCTTGTATGGTATATTTCAATCCGTGAACCTGAGTGCATGAATAGGCAAGGAAGGGTGAGAAGTTTACCTTTAAGTGCGTCAGCACCAAGATCGGTGCTGCTACCCTTCTAGTGATGCAGTAAATCCATGGTTGTGAGGTCATATAGGTTGATGATGGAAGATTAAGGTTTGGTTTACAGAAACGGTGGTTAGGGTTTGAGAAAATGTGGAGAGATGAGTTGCGGTTTTAGGGTTTGCTTGGAAGAAGAGAGAAAGAAATGAGAGAGGTGAGCCTCTGGGCTCGAGGTGAAGACTCTTGAAAGAGGGAGACTGCGATAAAACCGACATCCTCTTTTTCATCTAAAAAATGACCGTAAATATCCTGTGCAATATTCCCGCAAAAAATTTTGTCACGCGAGATACGTATTTAAAAAAATAAAAACACCAATTTGTCAGCTATAACCGACAGGAAGTTTTAAAATATTTAAAAATAATTATTAGTGTCAGGTAGAAGTGACATGATTCTTTTTTTAACCGACACTAACTTTATATCGGTTGAAAGTGACACGGTTTTCTTTTTATACGACACCACCATTTTAAAAGATTAAAAGCTATGTCGGTTATAAGCGACATAGACAGTTTATGTCGCTTATACCCAACAGTAATTCCGACACTATGTAAGGAGGGTGTCGGAAATGACTTATCTGCCAATATTTTATACAAAACCGACACCAACCACTGACACAATAAGCCACTTTTGTAGTAGTGTGTATTAAGTTATTAAAGGTGCATTAAGACACTACAAATGAGCTATTGATCACAATTAATCGTTAGCAACTAAAAAATGATGGTGATATCCACACACCTCTTTTTATCTGCCCCACATTCCTGTTAATTTTTGTCTTATTATCATCTTCAATTTATTTAATCTAACAATTGAAAATTAAGAGTTGTGTAAAAACTAAAAAGGAATATGTGTATAGCATCACCCTTAAAAAATTATGAGAGTTAATATAATATAGGTTGGCTAGTCTACATATCCATAAACGTCGAAAAAGAAACCCTAACAAAAAGTTAAAAACTAATTAAGTGAGAGTCTTTATCTCTGTGAGTGAGAGTTTTTCTCACCTTTTGTGTAAGGGTTTCCAGATCAATTTTCCGTTCAGTTGCCGGCCTTAGCTATGGCTAGGCAGAGCCAGCATTGGGGGAGTGCAACTGGTTCCAAGGCACAGGCCCCCAAAATTTTGGGGGCCCCGAAAAATATTTTTTAATGAATATAATAATATATATAAAATAATATTATATAGAAATAATATATAGAAATACTAATCAAATCAAAATATACACATATAAAAATCTGATGGGCCAAAAACCATAAGACTACCACCTAAAAGCCATCATAGTTAGACTACTACCTAAAATGCTAAAAGCCATCAGACTACTAGTAGTACTACCTACGACATGTACGAAAATATATAAAATAATAATTAACGAGGGGCAAATTAATCAATTAAAGTGGAAAACACATTGACCGAGGCAAACAATTCAGAGATAGAATATTTCTCTCACGCCAAAATTCCATCGTTGCGTTCCATTTTTCTTCTTTTGACACCATGCTACCTTCACTACCGAGGCAAACAATTCAGCACAGAGCATCAGAACGTGTGCCAGTGTGAGTGTCCCAGACTCCTAGTGTAATTCCCTTGTCCTATTGTTATATTTCCCAGAAATTATTAAACCCTAATTTATAAATTTATGAAATTAAAGAGAAACTTCCAAATCATGATGACAATTCAACCGATCAGAGTAATGTAGACTTCGATCAAAATAAGATATTTACTAATTTAAGTATATTAACTCGAAATTTGAAGATTTGAGTATTTCTCATCTATAATGATTTTTTTTTCTTTAGTTATTAGTACTATGGTTATTTTGTAGCTTTCCTTACATTTAATAATATTTAGAAACAGATGGTTAGTTAGTTTTAAAGTTTATTTCGATATTGTTTTTCAACATCAATACGTTGTTCATTTTTTATTATTTTTAAGATGTCTTATAAGGATGGCCGCTTTTATGAATTTCGCATAGGATCTCTGAAATCTCAGATACGGCCCTGTGGCTAGGGTCGGTGGCAGTCTTTTCATTCTGCGTTTTGCTGTTATCTTCCTTCCCTTCTGCTACTGTTTTGCCTATGCTATCCTTTCCCTTCTGTTTGTTCTTTCCACCCCACATGATGTCAATCCTATTAGCTGATGTCCTCATAACCACTCTTTCCTTCTCCATTCTTTGCAATTTGTTTTGTTCTTTCTAATTTTGTTCCATCTTTCATCAATATCTTACCTTAGCCAATTTGCAATCGCTTTCAACCGCAATTTGTTGTGGTATATCGAAAGGGTGTGTAGAGCTTCGGTGTTCCCACCGGCTCGGGTGTTCTCACCATCTCCTTCTCTTGGTCTGCCTTTGTCGACATTGTCGCAAATGGGTATCCCACTGCCTTTGTCGAAATTGCAGGTTCATTTAATCATAACACTTATCTCAATTAGTATTTTTAAAGGAAATAATTAGACATCTTGTGCCCTACCCACGCCATATTATTCAATTTCAATAGAATTGAGTAGGGTTTTATGATATAGTTAGCTAGCATGGGTGGTTAGCTGGTACCACATGCTGAAATTCTTATAATATAGATATATAACAGCACATATGAATCATACAATGGATGTGAACTGAAATCAAACAAGGGATAAAATTATTAGATGAGTCAAATTACTCATGTACATACAAAGGCTTGGTCTTTGAGCTACTTTTAGTCTTACTCTTTTAATTTAATCTCAAAGCGTTCGGAATCAAAGAATTAGGACTCCATAATTTAGTCATCAATTTTAAATGTAGGTTACTTTCTTTCTGATTAGAGCGATTATAGAAGATTAACTCCCCAAGACTATATTAAAATAATGACAAGCATACCAAACGAATCGAGCCAAATTGAATAAATACTGATAAATTAGGCAAGTCAAATTACACATAAAAACATTAATAGTGGTTCATAATATAGCATTATTCAATACCCATGTATCGAGCCAAACAACACATAAGAAAACTGCTAGGAAAAAACCCTTGATCTTTTTTACCATTTCATGTCCTCTTCATTGTTTGTCCTACTGCTTAAAATTTCATATCTCCATGACTTATATGATTATATATATTAAGCACCATACAATCAAACTTAGAAGAAAATAACCAAACAAGAGTGAGAATGGGTAAAAAAAACAATATCAACAGATAAGTGAATAAGTAGTGGTGGGACACAATGTGCTCTACAATCGGATATATATTCTCTTGTATTTATGTGACACATAATAAATGTTGTCGATACAAAAGAATTTATTATGGTGACACTGTAAATTATTCCATGAAATTATTGAATTATGTTTAACAACAAACGCTGAGACGAAGGCACACAAGATGCCCCTTGAGGGTAGCTAGCACTAATGGATAAAATTTAAGAAACAAAAAACAGAACGAAGAAATAAGTGAACAAGTAGAGCGAGATATATATGGCGCAGAAGATATATCTTTTTGGATAGAATGTGCTCCAATACCAAAAGATATATCCTCTTATCTGCAACACTCATTACGTGACACGTGATGAGTGTTGTAGACATAAGAAGATATATTCCAGCGACATAATAGATTATCTTGTGAAATTGTTAAACAATGTTAAACAACAAAGGGCAAGACGAAAGCACACATGGCGAGAGTAGCTAACATTAATGGGTGGTTAGTTTACATGATAGAATTTATTTTCCTAACAAAGTGAGTAGTTTGTTCCTAGTACCATTACTACCACAAGGAGAAGTGGTAAATGGTTTATTGGGCTTCTCCAATATTAAAGCCCATTGAAGAGCTAAAAGACAACACCAAACGAGGATATTTATGCTGGGCCTTAGAAAAATGGATCTCCTTTACGGGTCAACAATAAAGACGATAAACGCACCGTTTTATCCATCTCTCTCCCCTGTCTCTCTCTGTTTCCCTCCCAAAAGACCAAGCATTCAAATCTCTCTCTCTCTCTCTCTCTCGCTCTCTCTCTCCCCCCCCCCCCCCCCCCCCCCCCCCCCCCCCCTCTCTCTCTCTCTCTCTCTCTCATGGACTTCACTACAGGTACTCAGAGAAAACCCTAATTTCTTCCTTCAATTTTTCTCCATTTCCCTATTTAATTTCCATTACTAAAGCAATACATTTCAGGTGATGCAGTCGCCGATCGAGAGCAACAAGGTGAAGCGATTTATCGGAGAAGAAAGCCCCAAAAACCACTTCCAGATTTAGAGCCCTCGTAAGTTCAAATCCAATCTCTTTTGGTTTTCGAAATCGAAAAGTTTCTAAATTTGTGCTCTTAATGTGTTTGTGATGTTGTCTGATCACAGAAAGCAGGCGTGCTCGACTCGCTATGTGGAAGGAAGGGCGAGTGTGGCATCTGATGCTGCCATCGGAGGTCTGGTCAGGAAAACCAGTTGGTCTCGATCCCTTTCGACAAGGTTCGTTTCGAATTCCCCACCTTCTCTCTTCGATTCTCGGCTCAATTCTCTGGTTCGATTCTTCCTCGATTGCAATTGAACTTCTTGTGTGTATTGTCTTAGACTTTTGAGCTCTTGGAGTTTGTGTGTATTATGAATTTATGGTTATCTAGTTGAATTTCAGCCCGATTTGAATGTTTCTGGTATTTGAGACTCGAGCCATCTTTTACAGAATGTTGATACTGGTTATCTGGTATTTTGGGCTCAAGACCTGTGTGACAGAAAGTGATCAATGGCTGTTAATTGGCCACATCACCCAAGACTTGGTGGGTTGATTTTAGCCACTTGTTTCCGTGTCTTCCATTACACACTTTCTACTGTTACTCTGGTATTTGAGATTTTGTGTACGAGGGGTAATCTCTCGTCGTTGGTTCGTTGCACGGCAGCTCCACTTTTGGGTTGGTTCTCCTCTTTGGTCCGTTCTGTTTGCTAGTGTCGATCTCTATGTAATAGCTCTCTTTTGATCACTTTTCTGTATTTGTCTGTGAGCAAGAATCTGAGCATTGTTCTTGGGTCATCTGTGTGAGAGTGGATTTGGGACCTTAGTGGAATTTCTCCGCGGTCTTAGAACTGGTTCCTTGCTTTATTGATCTCATATCTTCCGCTTTCGGGTGACATACCTTTTCTTTTGCTTCCGGGTTATGTGATTTGGGGTTGCTTAGTATGTGACTAGTGGTGATAGGATGTCTTGGCTGGCACCCATTTGCTGGATTGCTAAGAAGCTTGTAATTTTTGCTTAAGTAATATAACTACTATGTCATCCCAGATTTTGATTTATTTTTTCCATTTTTTTTTTGTGCATGGTAGAGGGAGGACAAGTATTGCTGTTGGTGCTTTCTTTGAATATCATCCTCCACAGAAGGAGCCCAAAAGAAGAGGAAAAAGAAAGGGAAAAGCTCCTCTTCCCAAAGTATTGACTCTTTTCCTCCTTAAAGAAAATTTGTGTTTTTAGTATTACATGCTGTTGTTGGTACTGCAATGTCTCAATCGTATCTACTCTATCAGTGCATTTACACGTTGATTTGTTTATGCTGTTTTTAATGTTTTGAATGTCTAGGGAAAGTACAAATTCGAAGAGGAGAAGGTGTACTTTCAAGAGGTTGATGCCTTTGATTTGTTGGTGGAGAGCCCCTCTCCCAAACCTACTACATGGGTTGCCGGCAACCCAGCAGATGATACTGCATTACCCAAATTGTGCTCACCATTAGACAAATGGTTATTCAAGAAGTTCAATTTCACATTTGTCCCTTCTAGAACATTGTCTAAGATACTACAAACTTCAGCCATTCGGCCTATGCCTTTGGAAACTGTTGGTGGTAGGAATTTCACATCTTCAAGTTTGAAAACCCCACAAAACTATACTAAATTCAGTTCTCGCTTGCCCTGTACCCAAAGCATATTGGACTTCAGTTTGGCTGAATTTAGTTTGCGTGAGAGTGGAAGCATAGAATCAATGGCCAATGCAGGCAATGATGGTTGTGAAGATATAGAAGCTTCTGTAAAGAAACTCTCTCTAGCATCATCTTCATCCGATAGTGAACAGTTAGATCCCTTTGGTGCCCTATTAAGATTATGTGGCCAGTCGGCTCCCTTAAAATTTGGGGATGTGTTCTCTACATACTGGTAAGTTCCTTATTTGGAATCTGTATGCATTTACANGTTGAATATTTGTTAATAACGTTTAATTTGATCCTGCTTTCATAAGTTGACAAAAGATGATCATTTCTTGAAACAGTGACCTAGAAAAGATTAACAAAATTGGTGAAGGAACATTTGGAGAAGCTTTCATGGCTGGTAGCTATGTTTGCAAAATAGTCCCAATTGATGGCAACTTACTTGTAAACGGGGAAGTGCAAAAGGTACTTAGTTCAATAATATGCCTTCTAGTGAAGGGATTTGTCGCTTGGTTGAATGATACTGTAATGTGGTTACTGTGCTCCAGACATCTAAAGAAATGCTAGAAGAGGTTATCCTTTCCCGTACACTTAACTGCTTAAAAGGACATGATAGTAATGCTCCAAACGCTTGCACCACATTTATCGGAACAATAGAGTACGTATTTACTCTAAAATTCTCTCTTTTCACAACTGCTTAAGACTTCATAGAATTGATATTATGCAGTAATCTCGATTTGGTTAGTTTGCATGTCAGGGTTAGAAACTGAGAACATATACTTCTTTTGAAACAACAAACACATGAACACATTGAACACTGCAATTTGGTTTGAAATTTTGAAATGTATATTATTAGATTACTTCAATGATCCATCAGTTGCAAGGTTTTTATTTTGTTGTCTTTCTGAGGTCTAAATCCCCTACAGTTTGAGAGTGTGCCAAGGTTCTTACGATGCTGCCTTGATCAAAGCATGGGAGGATTGGGATGAAAAGTGTGGTTCAGAAAACGATCACCCCAAGGCATTTCCAGATAACCAGGTTTTTCCTTCTCTACTTTGATTTGTCTAATATATACAATCTCTTCACTTCCAGTTCCCACATATGCCGCACACATGTCATGTAAACATGATTATCTAATCAAAAGATTCCATTTTGGTATAATCGATAAGTTGTCTGAGTAATTTTTCATAAGATTTAGTGATCTTCTTGAGTAAAAACCATTTTTGCATTATGAGGTTAATGTTACTTACGTAGGTTTATATTGCAACTCACAATTTTGCGTACAGTGCTATGTTGTGTTTGTTTTAGATAATGGGGGCGAAGATCTTGAAAGCTTTGTGCTCATGAACATTGATGAAGCACGGAGTTTATTGGTCCAGGTAAATTATATGTTAAAACAGGATTCTAGAGGTGATTCCTGAAGCTTTGATTTGTGATTAAATGATTGCATTACCGTTCCAGGTTACAGCTTCCCTTGCCGTGGCTGAAGCTGCATATGAGTTTGAACACCGTGATCTTCACTGGTATGGTTATTTTTGTGTCTATACTCTATCATAGTGACACTGGAATTGCTGACTGGGGAATATGCATTTGTTGCAGGGGAAACATCCTTTTAAGTCGGAATGATTCTGTTACAATGCAGTTGACTCTTGAGAGAAAACAGATGTTTATTCAAACATTTGGATTGGTGGTATCGATAATAGATTTCAGTCTTTCAAGAATCAGCAATGGTAAATTATTCGATTTCTATGTAATGGTTTGATACGGTAGAGGATACGTTTACTGTTGATGTAACATGCTTAAGAAACATCAAATATGCGTAGGTGAAGACGTACTCTTTCTAGACCTATCTTCAGATCCTGAACTCTTTAAAGGTCCAAAGGGAGATAGACAAGTAAGGATTGAAACTAAAGTTGCATCAGTAAATATATCGTTTCTTGTATAAAATAATTGATCGTTAATCATTTGCAGTCAGAAACATACCGGAAGATGAAGGAGGTAACAAATGACTGCTGGGAGGGAAGGTATGGTTGATATATTATCACATATAGCAGCAAGAACATGGTGAAAATTGAAAAGCGAATTAGAGTATTTTGATATCCGCGTGAATATCTTCTTGTGAAGATTGAAATTTGAAAATTCTGTTCTAAAAAGAAAAACAAAATCATACCGTGGAAAGCGGAGAACCACATTTGATCTTCAAAATGTTCTGTAATTTTGACAGACTGCTACTGAGGTAAGAAAACTTATTTGCTTAAGCGTTTTACTAGTGCTGAATCATTGTTAATTGGCTTTTTACAGCTTCCCCAGAACAAATGTACTGTGGTTGATATACCTGGTGGATATATTACTGCTAAAGAAATCATTTGTAAGTTTCTCTCAATCACTTTCAGGAAACTTCTTACCACTACAGTCAATTTGAATCGTTCCAAAAAACTACGTATCCTGAAAAGAAATGACTTCGGTTTGAATGATTCATCCCTTGATAGGAACGTTCATCAAAGGACGAGAGAGACCTGCGCTCGTTGAAGAAGCGTCTTGACCAGTGTCAGTCAGCCAGAGAAGCACTTCTTGATCCCTCTTTCAGTGATTTGTTTGTTGATCCTCCTGGCATTTAAGTTACAATTAGGAATGACAAGATGCTGTAGTTTAGATTAGAAACTGAATGTTTATGCTTCTAGTGAGTAGAACTGTTGTGAATATGTAGTGAAGCTGTGGGGTTCAGATAAGAGTAATGCGATAGTTTTTGCAGATGTGGGTGTAGCCGCATTATTTAGAACGGATGTGCTCCGTTTTGCACCCGAGTTCAAATCGCTCACTTTGTGGTTTAGATTGAATTAAATGTAGAACATCTTCCTTTCAAATTGAGATTGTATTGAGCCAACTTTATGAGCAACCAGACAAGCCCACAAAGCAAATATTCTATATAAACTCCTTTTTCCCTCGAAATCAAATCAATACAGGTGTGATTGTATGACTCTCTCTCTCTCTCTCCCTGCTTTCGGCTGATGATCTAGTCAGAGAAGCTGCTTTTTGATTCACTACTTTTGAGAATTTAAGTGCTGCCAAGAGAAGCACAATAGAGTATTCCACATGGGTGTTTGTCCCCACTCAGATTGCATATCCATCTTAAATCCGCAGAAAGATGGTGGCTCTAATGGCATTTGTTGAATTCAAAACCCTAATTAGCAGCAGCAGAATCATCATATCATAAAGGCTGTGGCCACATTTTTACACTGTACTACTTCCTTTGTGTTCTTTAGTTGGCTTTTTATTCAAAATGATATCTAAGATTGACGTAACTCTTTATTTTGGTTCTTAACAATAAAAATCGATAGAAGTGGTATCTGCGTTTGTCTATTGTAAATTATTTTGGTTATTCCGTGAAAAACCTATTAATATTCTTGTTAAATTGTCATGTGAACAATGTGACCACATTTTTTAGGTTATTTTGTCAAACCAACATGTCCACTTAACGTGGATACTGACAGGTTTTTTACGGAATGACCAAAATGATTTACGATGGACAAATTCATAATCACTTCTATCGATTTTCATTGCCACATGTTAAAGTGAGAAATATCAATTTCAAAGACCATTTTGGCTAGTTTGGTGAAACGTCACAATGATCCAAGTAATTTATCACAATGGTCACTTTAGGTACTGTGATTTAATTATGTAACAAATTTTAGAGCAAATGTTTGATTTTTTTGTCATTTTTGTACAACTTAACGGTCCATGTCTCCCTTTTGTCATAAATGTTTCCGAGTTTTTACGAAGAGTAAGTTGTTGCAATTGTCTCTCAACTTTAATTAAATTGAAGTAATGGTCCATCAACTAAAAATTCATTACCATTGATTCCTCAACTCATCAAAACATGTAGCTATGGTCATTTTTGTCAACTCCATCAAAATTATGTCAAAATGAGTTATGTTGGAAGGTTCATTGCTACAATTGGGTTAAAGTTGAGGGACCATTGCTCCAATTGGGTTAAAGTTGAGAGATCATTTCTCCAATTAGATTAAAGTTGAAGGATCATTGATACAATTTTTCTTATTTGCCTCTTGATTCAGCCTCACGTACATGTCACTTGACTCATTTTAATGGAAATTCTAATGAAGTTGACGAAAATGATTATAGCTGCACGTTTTCTTGAGTTGAGGATCATTGGTAATGAATTTTTAGTTGAGAGACCGTTGTTCCAAGTTAAAGTTGAAAGACCATTACTACAATTACTCTTTTACGAAAGCTGTCTAATTGTCATTAGGGCAAGCTGTTCGACAAGAGTATGTGAAATGATTAAGGTGCGTGGTTGGACTACATTTTGCCCCCGATTGGAAAATTACCTACTTACCTAGACCCACCAGGCGCAAGGTAAATATAATGACTAGGGCTATTTTTTGTGACTTTTACCTAATTATCTATGCAGTGCACCAATAAAAATAAATATCTTTGCAGTGCATTCTTGTGTCTCCATCGTGCATTTGAGAATATGGTACCCTGCATCTTCTTGGTAACCTTCACTTACCATGAACATGCTGTTACAGGCACAACTAGAATTGTGGTCCTGTTGCACCAAACCATACACATTTCTTGACGTCCTGATGTGGAACTGCTAAGTTCTCTGTTAAGAGGAATTCTACCATGTAACTGTTGATTTATCACATATTTTCATGACGTGAGAGATAAACAGACACTTGTGAACCCCGACTCCACCCAAGATTTTGCTCTACGGCATGCTCTCTAAACAAATACAAGATCACATGCAAGAAAGCCACAAACGCGTATCCGAGAAGAAAATGCCAACACCTAAAAGTGGATTTCTATGCCTAATCTCCGGAAGACTTTATTTATGCATTAATTTTTTTGTTGTTTAATTTAATTTATGGGTTTCACTTATCAAAGCACAATAGCTACTTTAACATGATCCAATCAAAACATATCTAAATTCTTTTACATTCCTTTAGTATAGGCCAGATGTTCATGCTGATCTAGTATTTAGTGTTTTCTTTAATTCATAAAATCACATCTTTCAAATTTAGGGACAAATTCTAGACTTGAATTTCACACATCGAGTCTTGAGTTCGATTTCTGGCGCTAGTGAATCATACGATGGTAGTCCAGGGAAGGATCTAATACCTTTGTGAATCTTCACAACCCCTAAAAAAGTAGATTGTAATGGCAAACCCACTACTAGTCTCCTTTTTAAAAAGAAAAAAAAAAAACAATGTCAACATGTTGATACTTTGATCAGGTCATACCAAGAGAATTTGGGATTATTTTTTGTTAACATAATGAGACAATATCGAGATAAAATCAATACAATGAGACTACTTACTAACACTAATAAAATGTTTTTTGATATGAAAAGGGTAAACTGCTATTTGACCCCTTAAATTATTATCCAAGTTGAAATTACCCTTCTAAATTATTTTTTTGGTAAATTAACCCCCTGAACTATTTGAAATTAACCAATTAACCCCTTGTCGAAAGATTTCATCCACTATTTCGTCAAATTCAAGGGCAAATTAGTCTTTCCATCATAAATTCTTACTTTGTCAACTATAATCACCAATAAATTTATGACATATGAACACAAAATAATGTGTGATGACAATGTAAAATGATCTTTTATGTAAACGTTCGGGTTTGTTATGTTTTCTTATTATGATATATGTTTTACACACTATTTTGTGTTCATGTGTCATAATGTTATTGGTAGTTGTCATTGACAAGTAAGAATTGATAATAAAATGACTAATTTGCACTTGAATTTGACAGAATGGTAGACGGAATCTAATGGCATGGGGTTAATTAGCTAATTTAAATAGTTCAGGGGGTTAATTTACCAAAAAAAATAATTTAGGTGGTCAATTTCAACTAGGGTAATAGTTCAAGGGGTTAAACCGCATTTTACCCTAAGAAAAATCATTTTTACACACCTATTCTCTTCCCCCGTCTACCCCTCTATACTTTTGTCCCCTTTTTTTTCTTTGATTTTATTCAATTTAAAGATCATAAATAAGCGGGAATGTACATTGAGAGAAAACTTTGCGGAAATCATTTCTTTATTAGTAACACTGCCGACAGCCTTAATCCTCATGGTGATCTGAATTAATCTTAATACTTTTTAGAGCCAACTTTAAATCTTCATCGGCTCCTCATCTCTCTTTTTTTTTTTCTTTTCTTTTTTTTTTTTTTTTTTTAAAAA